>BDMV01000011.1:19206609-19494484 GCA_008326285.1 Oryza officinalis | reverse complement strand
CGCCGCACTACCTCGGCCGCGCCCTCTGCCAATGGGCCGAACCGAGCTGCCCGGTCGGACCGGCCTAGAGGTCGGCCCCCTTTTCTCCAGCCGGCCTATTCATCCTTTTTTCGCGAAGTCTAGTTCACATCCCTTTTTCTCTCTCCTCCTTCTCCATTGGGCCGCCGGCCCGATTGGCGCCACCTTCGCGAGGAGTCCAATTCTCCTCCCTCCTTTCCCCTTTGGGCCATCGGCCCAGTAGCCCTATTCTTCATCAAAGTCTAAATTGGCTCCCTCAGCCCATTTTCCAGTGAAGCCCATTGTCTTTCATCGGCCCTTATGACTTTTTCCCGAGGAAGTTTATTTTAGCTCCCTCGGCCCATTTTCCCTTCTCCTCGCAAAAGCCCATTTTGCCCCCTCCTGGCCCCTCCATTTTTCTAGGGCCACCGGCCCATTTCTTTTAACCTTTTCAACAAGTCTAGTTTACCTTCCCTCAGCCTAATTGTTCCCCTTTCCCTTGCAAAGTCCATTTTACCTCCTTCTCCCCTCCGGTTCACCGACCCTTGTGTCGCAGACCTCGTGGGCCCCCTTTGTTTAATCCGGTCCACACCCAGACCACGTGGCCGCCCGCGGCTTCGCCATGTTGGCGTCCACGTCGGCGCTACCTTCACCCGTCCATCCGCAGTGGCTGCCACGTCATTGCCACGTGGTGCGTCCGCACCCGTGCGTGCGTGGACTTGGTTCAGCGTGGATCAGCCGCCCTTTGACCCGTTGACACGTGGGACCCACCGTTCCGGCGCCAATTTCCCTTTGATGATGTCAGCGTAGTCCTTTCCTTTGTAAAATTAATTAATAATTGCGCAATAAATCGAATTAATTTCCAGAAATTCATTTAAATGGCTCAAAACTTCTAAAATTCATATCTAATTCATACGAACTCCAAATTGAGCCATTCAACTTGCAAAATTCATCTAAAATAGAGCTCTACATGTTTGTTTACTTTTTATGTACTGTTCACTTGGTTTTTAGTAGAGTTTTTTCCTCATTTTGCGTGCCAGCGTGTAGATTCCGCTGTTTCGGAAGTTCGCGCTCGCGAGGAAAGAAGTTCGAAAGATAGTTTGAAGAAGCAAGGCAAGTCACACATTCCCTCTAGAGCATGTTGTACCTATTTTGTGAAATGTTTTACGTTTTCAAATAAGGTGCATGTTTTGCTAATTCACGGGAATAGGGTTTATCTATACGTTTGCTTGTGCCATGTTTACTTGTTAACCGTCCTTTGTTAACCATGGGTAATAAATTGGCTAGCGTAAGCCACTTATGTTGACTTTGCTAGAATTATATATGCTTAGCCATGCTTAATTACCACTAGCTTATTTGATAGGATAATTACACCTTTACTTTTAGCTTCTAACTGAGCTGTGAGCTCGAAACATCTGACCATGTTTTATTGGTCGTAATTATCTAACTAAAATATGACTTAATGGTGGGCTGTGGGTGCATGGTTTTGCTTGTCGCGCCCATGGCAATTAAGGACCGATTCATGGGAAACCCCGCAAGACTTACAGTGCTTACCACAAGCAAGAATGGGCAACTGCTGGATCTGTAGTATAACCCGTCTCTAGCTGACGTACCAGACTAGGGTGGGCGTGATGGAGTTGGGTCGGCGGGGGACATACCCGTTGATCGGCTACCGGATTCACCGTGGCACGAGGGGGGACTGCCTACCTTGGACTTAAAGGTGGGGGCGAAACCTGTGGTGGGAACGATTGGTTAGGGAGGGTTATGTGAAGTGTCTTGTCACGATCACTCGCATGGTAACGTGTCAGGCATGGCACGGTGACATACGGTGGATCGTGTCTTGTGGGTACAGTTGTGCACCTCTGATCAGAGTAAAACTATTCGAATAGCCGTGCCCGCGGTTATGGGCGATTGACCAGATTCACCATGATTAGTCTCACCCTTAATAATTTGTCTCAATGAACTGGTGTAGTTCAGGTGGATTGGTTGGGCCTGTTAAACATGGGGTAGCGTTGTTCAGTGGAGAATTAATATTGCCTTAATTAAACAACTGCTTTACTGTTTTAACGTATAAAGGTTTTCAACCGCTTTTCTGCAAATAGCCACAAGCCTCCCTTTGTCTCCCCTGTGCACGTCTGCATCATTGGTGTGGCTTGTTGAGTACGGTGGTTGTACTCAATCTTGCTATTTTTCCCCCTTTTCAGAAGTTTAGTACTTCTGAGTTGAAGATGAAGTTAGAGGACCAAGGCTCAGACCCCAGTTGAGTTTGCCTGTGGAGTGGAGCTGAAGCCCCGCTAGGATCACCTTTTTCCGCTGTTGTTTTCTTTTCGGTGTGAGGACTAAGTGCCTCTGTTGTAAGTATTTATCGCTTTATTTATGTTTGGATCTGTTTATTGATTTGTCGTTTTGTGTACCCTGGCTGATGCCTGGACAGGGATTCAATACACAAAATGGTTCGGAAATTTGGCTAAATTTCCGGGCATGACAGCTATGGAGAAAAAGATAAAGGGCTCCTAGACGAAGCTAACGATGTCCATCTTGTGAGCTATGGCGGTGTATTGCGACGGCAGCAGCGGGAGAAGCGGCTATCTGTCTCGGTGTGCATGTACATAAGGAGCTCGAGACTTATTCTACACGCGCGCGTGCATGCATAGAGAGCTAAGGACATCCCAGAAGCTCACCAAAACGTAAACGGTGTTCGGCAAACTCCCCAGCGTCCGGTCCAGTCCCGATGGCGGCACGGCTTGGCGGTCATCGTCGACGGAGTATCTCCGGATCCAAGCGATCTAGGAGGAGTACATGCATCGATTAGTGATGACATGGAGTAGCTCAAGGCACGGCGAATCGTCCCGAGACTCACCAGAGAGCTCGGTAGAGCTAGATGAGGTCGGCGGTTGGAGATGAAGAAGACGGAAGGGATCTCCCGATGTAAGGCTTCTCAACTCGATTCCTTTGGGGTTCGTGGTCGTCTTGAGGTGATGAATAAGCTGGCGAAGCGGCTCGGCCGGATTTGAAGCCTTGGAGCCTGGAGACGTTGATGACTCCTACGGTGGCACTCGGAGTTCACCGATGGCTCGAGTTGACGCGATTCGCGTTCCCGGAGATGGGCTACAGCAAATCAGCGGGGCTTTGAGGGATTAGAAACGGCATTGAATACAGACCTTGGAACGCGGTTTAACCGGAATTGAAACGTACCCGATGATGCGGAAGGGCGGAGGTGATCTCGTCAGCGCCGAAGAAGACTCCTTCGCTGGTCGAGGTTGTGAATCGGTCGTCCTCGGTTTCTCCGCAAAAATGGAACACGGGTGAGGGGAAGAGGATATGCGTCGGTCAACTGGGTTAAATATGGCGGCTGACAGTGAGGTGGAGGTAGAGCGGCGCTCGGCGCCGTCGACGCGTGTTGCGCGCGTGTCCGCCGGGGAAGCGGCGCTAGCTTGACGTGGAGAAGCCTGCGCAACTGACAAGGGTGTCCCACCAAGGCATGGGCCCACCTGGCAGTGTACTGTTATGTGTGTGTAAGGGAAGGGGCTGGAATTTTGGCCAAGTCCAAAACTATAGTTGGATTCCATTTTTGCCCTCAGTTTATTATAGTTTCCAGGGACATTTAGGTCAAGATCCAAATGGCAAAATGGTAACATACTATTTCCATTTCAATTTGGATCAATTTCCCAAACCAAAATGTTTTTGATCAAATTTTAATGCAGTGCCAAAGTAGGCTCCAGAGAATCTGAAATTTTCAGATTTTGATTTCAATTAAGTACTTTGTTTGAATAATTAAATAGGAAAATAAAATCTAGCAAAATTTATAGTTTACTCCACCCACCTGGGTCAAGCTATTTGAATTTTTCCATTATTTATAATGCTTTAATTTATTATTTTGATAATTTAATTATCAGGTTCATTTACTTAAATATCTACAATGCATATGCTTTAAAATAAACAGGGACCTAGGAGCAGAGAAAATTTATCACCAGCTCAAAAGGGAAGATTTTTATTTTCAACAACCATTTAATATTACATAGCCTTCTAAATGGTTTTGACAGTATGTTACACTATCCCCTATATCCAGTCGGATAGACCAGCCATATGGGTATATGGTACCTATAATCTCCATAGTAGCCCTGAGACCTTCATAGTCAAAAGATAATCTTCTCTTGAACAAAATTGAACCAAAGCCAAGTGCTTCAATCATCTCCGTCATAGTCTCCCGAGTGCTTTTACCAAATCAGAAGGCTGTGAAGGACTAAAAAAATTTCAAAGAATAACCAAGAATATATACCAAGGTGCATCGAATAGATACACCTAATTAAGTATGGCCCCCGACTATGTGGTTAGTTAAATAAACTAATCATATGTCAAGGAATAAATAATCTAACCAACCGAGTGGTTTCCAATAATTATAGTCAACCGAGTGATTTAATATCAATATATAGCATATACGGAGTGAATCCTTAAATAACATGGGTGATATATTGATTGCTTTAAAATATAATGCGCATAGCCTAAAACCAATTTGCGTCTTTTAGAATCACTTAGCAAATGATTTTAACAGAACATCTTTTTCATAGCGAAAAAGAATTTTCTAAGGTATTGAGTTCACATTGTGCGCACATTGCCAAAATGAATATACCCAAGTCTCTAGAAGACACACAATCTCACCACACCTAAAAATATATAACATATGTGGTATGAAATCCGAGTAAAATAATACTCATAAATAGATTTACCAACCACCTAAAAAATGACCAAAATATATAATCAGCCTAAAGCCATAATATTGGTCTTTAAATAAAATGCACACATATGTGGCCTAAAGCAACGATATAATATCAAATCAATTGCTTTGCAAAACCCAAACATTGTCTTTAACTTATATAAAAAAGTTAATAGAGCAGCTATATATAAAACTTCACTGTTTGCCACCTTTTAAATTATATTGTACCAACTCCTAAAAAGTTATGTAACAGCTATATAAAAGGATTTTAAGGTATTGGACACTTGAGCACGCACATATTGCCAAGAACAAATATGCCTAAGTCCCTAAAGGCACATGATAGGCCACACCTGAGAATATGGGCTGTAAACATTCCATGGGCCTCGGCCCGAAGGAAATCATTTACCGAAACCCTTAAAATATTTGTCGAAACCGCTCATCATCCTCTCCGCCGCTTTGTCTTCCCGAGAAATCCCCTTTCACGCTCCTGCTTACAACCGCCGCCATCCAAGCTAGGTCAGAGTTTCCTCACGCATCTGGCCACCAAAATCGCCTAGATCTCGCGAAGATTCGACATGAGATCTTCCCTTCATCATCCACCCCTAGATTTGGAACCAAAAATCCCAAATCCAAGCTCTCTCCCATTTCACCCATGACAAAGGAGAGAGAAATCCCCTTCACCAATGGGCGACCTCAGATGTTGAAGAAAGACACCTAATGGAGATGGTGAAGGATGGTGTGCTGCCAGCGAAGGAAATTATCGAGTGGCGACCAGCAGCCGGCGAAGAGTTCCCTACACCCAACACAGGTGAGATCGTTGTCTTGCTCATTTCTTCTATATATAGCGGTTTCGGTTTTCTCACCTCAGATTTCTTCCGTGGTCTTCTTAATTTCTATGGGATTAAGATTTATCATCTTAACCCTAATTCTATTATCCATATTGCCATTTTTATCCATCTTTGTGAAGCATTCATCGGAATACTCCCTCACCTTAGGCTTTCCCGTTGCCTTTTCTACTTGAAAGCATAGCCCTCCAAGGAAAACCCTTGTGTAGTTGGAGGCTCAGGCTTCCAATTGCGAGGAAATCTTTAGAAATTTTATTTCTCCTTGCCTATCAAATCTTCAAACAAAGGATGGCACTCCAATTGGTTTTATGTCTCTAATCCTCCTCCTTGCCTTCCTGACATTGTTGGACTCCCACCCATTCATCAGCCTCAATGGAACTCCTTGCCTGACGACACAAGCAAAACCGAAGCTGATATCCTACTGGCCCGGATAGCCGAGATGAAGAAAAAAGGCTTGAAAGACGAGCAAATCACTCGACACTTCATCAAGTGTCGACTGGCTCCAATAAAAGAACGATCCAAGCTAGCCTTTGAATATGAAAGCTAGTCAGATCCCAATCGTGAATACCCTCAGTCCATCGACTTCAGAGTCACATGTCAGAGGATGTACAAAGATTTTTTGTCTAGGATAGTTGTAGATTACTCCCATAAACTACCGGTCACATCATTAAGTCTACTTCATCCTCCTCCTTCGATATGTAGACTTTACTGCTCGTTAATAATTCAATACTTCCAATTTCTGCAAATCTTGATCATTTTCTTTCATGCATGAAAACAAGCATCTTATCTCGAAACCCCCGACTCCAAATCATCACTCTCCAAAGAAAGGACCGAGTGGCAGCAACCTGGTGACCGAAGGACCAACAATCAGGCCACAACAAGGAACCAAACGACCAGCCACAGAACAATAAGCTCAGAAGGCCGAGAAGAAGAAGAGAAGAATGGTTCTTGAGTCTTCGGATGAAGATGAAAGCCCTACTCAGAATACCAGCGAGATCCCAATGTCATCTCCAAATAAGAAAACCGGTTTCAAGCTCAGGACATCCTCTAGGTACGCCTTCAATCTCAACTCATTGTGTCTTCAATACTCTGAGCAATAAACCTTGAACACACATATTTTGTCTTGCACCTGCTCTTTTCAGGAAACCTCAGGACATCAATCCAACTGGCCGTGAGAAAACTCAGAAGAACACTGAATCTGTTAACCCAGATGTTGGCGAGGTTCCTAACAAGCCCCCAACTGGTGACCAATCAGGAAAGGCCGAAAGAACAAACGCAAACCAAGAGCCTCCGACTGGAGATCAGTCGGGTTTTAATAAAGAAAGTACGGCCGACCAGGAGCAACCGACTGAAAACCAATCAGCAAGCACCACTTCAGAATTGCCTCAAGCAGGTGAAAACAAAGAAGAAAATACTGAAGCAGCTCTTGGCGAAGATCAAACTGCCCAAGACGAAGGAACTCAGAGTCCTACTCGGAGTTAGCTAGAAATAAATGAAGGTATAAGTCCCTTTGACAAATGCCTTTAGATTTAACATCCTTCTCACAAACTGCTGTTT
Organism: Oryza officinalis; assembly: GCA_008326285.1. Taxonomy (NCBI): domain Eukaryota; kingdom Viridiplantae; phylum Streptophyta; class Magnoliopsida; order Poales; family Poaceae; genus Oryza; species Oryza officinalis. Next base: position 19,487,371 of record BDMV01000011.1, on the reverse strand, counting down.
AATCGCTGACTCAGACCAAACATCAAATGAAGAAGAAGAGATCCTCCGCATCAAGTCTTCTGAATACTCCTTGCCACTAGTGAAAATCCAATGGCGAGATGCAGACGACTTAGCTTACAGCGTCATTCTAAATAAGTAGAGGGAAGCCGAAGAATGCGATATGCTGGTGAAGAGCCTCAATGAATCCACCAGGTACCGAATGTGAGTAAAAAAATTGTCCTCATAAAAGAAGTCCTTATAAAGAATTTACCAGCAATAACAAGCAAATCAGAAACCTTGGAGAAACTAGTGCCTTATCTCAACACCTTGGAATCAGTTCAACAAGAGCTTAAAGAAGCCAAAGAAACTGTCGAGGCCAAAGAAAAAGAATTAAGTGATGAAATAAGCCAGCTTTGGGATATAAACCTAGAATACCGTGGATCCGTCAATGGTGAGTAAATATCTCCATAAAATGCTTTATCAAACTTATCTTCTTGATATTGATCCACCTCTATATGTCTCAGCCCATGTATCTCAGATTGAAGCTTTGAAGGCTCAACTAAAGAAAGCTGAAGAAGCTAATACCAAGCTCCAAGAAGACAAAGATAATGCTATAGCTGAATTGGAAGGTAAATTATTTTGCTTTTCATCTTGAATCTCAAAAGACACTTGAAAATATATTGCCTGCCCTGACGTGTATTAATTCAAACCACAAAATAAGAACTCAAGCTCAATTCGAAGTCTTCGCCGAGCGAATCAAGAGGGCATAATCAATACGAGATGACATCACCAATGCCGCTGCTCCTATGCTCAATGCCATCTTTCAAAATGGACTCGGATCCAGCACAGAAGATGCCTCCGAGATCTTCGACAAGCTGAGAAATGCTTCGGACAGGTATTACAAAAATATTACTGAAGCAGCATCCATGGGAGCTAGCCAAGCTTTGGCTATGACCAAGTCACTGTATCCCCGAGTGGATATCACTACAGTCGGAGATGGATACTCAGATGGCACCTCTGAAGAACAAGCACGAGAATTGATCAATGAAGCAGAGCCTGCTTAGAAAATAGCCAAAGATGTACTAGAAGAATTCCATATTGATTAAACTATGATTTGTTTATATAGCATGAAAATTTTTCTCTGACTATACTAAGCCTAAAACTTAGTTAATCTTCCAAAAAAATTTCAATACTTGTCAACATCTCATAGCCAAAACAAACCAATGACAAATCAAACCAATTACTGTCATTAAAGAAAATTCATCATTATTATAAATAAGATAACCCCCCAACTGGCTACTCAAGAAGATCAAAACACTTGACGTAGGCAGTCGAGAAATAGAAGTTACAAAAGATAATCTTATGTATAAAATCGACACAAATGTTCGATGTTCCAGGAATTCTCAACTGGCGATCCATCTTCACGCCTCAGCCGATAAGAACTTGGACGAGTCACTTATGATACAATAAACGACCCTTTCCACAATGGAGAAAGCTTGTGTCTATCTTTGGTTGTCTCAATCTTGCGCAGAACCAAATCTCCATCAAAGAATTCTCTGGAACGAACATTATGATTATGATATCGCCGAAGACCTTGGAGATACTTGGTCGATTGGATGAGAGTAATCTCACAAGCTTCTCCCAGTCGGTCTATTCTTCTGTCTGATCTTGCTCACGTTATCTTCGTTAAAATTACGCACATGAAGGGATTCAAATTCCATCTCACTCGGCAACGTAGCTTCAGCTCCATATACCAAGAAAAAAGGAGATTGACCTGTTGCCCGACTAGGTGTAGTCCATAAAGACCAAAGGACCAAAGACAATTCTTCTACCCATCGATCGACATAAGGTCGTAGCCTATCAAAGACTCGAGCTTTAACCCCTTGGAGAATCATCCCATTGACACGCTCAACTTGACCATTGCTCTTCGTATCTGCAACTGAAGCATAACATATCTTGATACCAAAATCTTCACAAAAATCTTTATAAACTCCACCAGTGAATTGAGTATCATTGTCAGTAATTATCCTATTAGGAACTCCAAACCGATGCACAATGTTAAGAAAGAAATCTCGCGCTTTATTTGCTGTAATTATTGCAACTAGCTTGGCTTGAATCAACTTGGAAAACTTGCCTATTGCAACAAACAAGTGTGTAAAACATCCTGGAGCCCTTTTGAAAGGACCCACCATGTCAAGCCCCCAAATAGCAAAAGGCCATGAGAACGGAATCGTTTGCAACTCTTGAGTGGGAGCATGGATCTGTTGAGCAAAAAACTGGCATCCTTCGTAGGTCCAAATGATTTTGTCTGCTTCAGTAACAGCTATAAGCCAGAAAAAATCTTGCCTGCACGCCTTGCCCACCAAAGCATGTGCCACATCATGACTGCCACATATTCTCGAGTGGATATCTGCCAATAACTGATGTCCCTCCTCAGATGAAACACAACGTAGTAAGATACCAGATGGACTGTGTTTGTACAACTCGCCTTCTGAGATTACATAACACTGACTGCGACGATGAACCCGCTCGGCCTCCTTCCGGTCTTGAGGCAACTCTTGTTTAGTCAGAAATTTGATGAAAGGCAACCTCTAGTTGGTACCCAGCATCGAGACTTGTCTTGATATGTCTTCTTCTCAAACTTTCTTCTTTGCAACAGTCGGCTCATGAAGGTGTTCAACAAAAACATCAGTCGGAACAACTTCTTGCTTGGACCCAAGATTAGCCAATTGATCGGCAGCCTCATTGTTATGACACAAAACATGAGATAGCTCCAAACCATCAAACTTGTCTTCCAGCTTACGAACCTCCTGGCGATAAGCGGCCATGTTGTCATCGAGACAAGACCAATTCTTCATCACTTGGTTGACGACCAGCTGTGAATCTCTACGCACTATCATCCGACATATCCCTAGGGATACAACAAGACGTAACCCATGAAACAAAGCCTCATATTCAGTCATGTTATGCGACGCCGGGAAATGAATTTGAAGAACATAACGTAGTCACTCTCCAGTCGGGAAAATCAAAACAACTCCAGCTCCATTACCAGTAACTCTTTTGGAACCGTCGAAATACATGGTCCAATACTCCAGCCTCTTCTCAGGTACCCCTTCCTATAACTCGGTCCACTCAGCAACAAATTTTGCCAAAACTTGAGACTTGATTGATGTCCGCGCCTTGAAAGAGATGTCTAACGCCATCAACTCTAAAGCCGACTTTGCAATACGCCCTGTAGATTCTTGATTGTGGAGGACATCGCCGAGTGGGAAAGAAGTAACCACAATAACCGAGTGGCTTAGAAAATAATGAGCCAACTCCCTGACCATGATCAGAACTCCATATAATAACTTCTGTACCTGCGGATAGCGCGTCTTGGAGTTGGCCAACACCTCACTAACGAAGTATATCGGCCTCTGAACCTTTTGAATATGACTTTCTACCTCTCACTCGATGACCAACATCGTGCTTACTACCTGGGAAGTTGTCGACACATAAAGCAACAAAGGCTCTTGCGGACTCGGCAAAGCTAGTATGGGTGGTGTCGTGAGGAAACGTTTGAAGTCTTCAAAGGCTTTCTGGGCTTCGGCATCCAATGAAAATCATCTGTCTTTTTGAGCAGCTTGAAGAAAGGCATGTCTCGCTCCCCGACCTTATAGACAAAACGATGAGTTTTTGAACGTCTTTCTGGTTACTCGGTAGCTTCATGTTGCGTATAGCGTTGATCTTCTCCAGGTTGGCTTTGATACCATGATGAGACACCATGAAACCAAGCAGCTTCCTTGACGTTACTCTGGAAGTGCACTTCTCCGGATTCAACTTCATCCTGAAGACCCAGATATTCTTGAGGGTTTCCTCTAGATTGGCAATCAAATTGTCTTTCTGCTTGGTCTTGATAACAACATCATCGACGTAGGCGCCCACATTGTGTCCAAGTTGCGATTGCAAACATCTTTGAATCATGCGTTGATAAGTAGCTCCAGCGTTCTTCAACCCAAAAGGCATCGTGATGTAGTAGTACGCACCAAACAGGATGATAAACGAGGTCTTTAAATAGTCGAACTACTTCAAGCTGATCTGATGATATCTCGAATAACAGTCGAGAAAACTAAGAAGCTCGCAGCAGGCTGTTGAATCAACGAACTGGTCAATAAGAGGTAAACCAAAAGGGTCTTTGGGACAAGACTTGTTGGGATCTTCTGTATAATCCACACACATTTGCCATTGTCCCGTCTTTTTCTAAACTAGAACTGGGTTAGCCAGCCTGTTGGGATTATACACTTCCTTGATGAATCTTGCTGCCAAGAGCTTGGTTAGTTCCTCCTTGATTGCGTCCCCTCGATCTTGATGGAGTCGTTGTTTAATCGGTTTCGCATCTTCTCTGACATTTAAAGAGTGCTCAATCACCTCTCTAGGAATACCAGGCATATCAGACGGTTTTTGGGCAAATATATCTTTATTAGCTTGAAGAAAGGTGATGAGCACATTTTCCAATTTACAATCTAACTCAGCCCCGATCACAGTGGTCTTGGAAGGATCCGCTGGGTCGAGTGAAATCTTCTTGGTCTTGGCATCGTCTTCTCCTGTCTTGGGTAGCTTCTTGGTAGGGATTTCTCCTTCTTGTGATATCGACGCAGCCAGTCGGATCTCTTGTTGGCCGAGTGATCTCTCATGAGATTAGGTCATCTCGCAGCTTTCCTTGTCGCACATAAAGGCTTGCTTGATGTTGCTGTGCAGAGAAATTACTCCTTATGGTCCTTGTGGTTCATGGTTGTAGTGGGAACAACCATGAACTCGGCAAGAGCCAGCCTTCCCAGTATGGCATGCAGCCTCGAAGTCGGCAACTTTAAAGCAGATATTTTCTGTCCAGAAATTATCCCGAGTGCCAAAGGTAACTAGAAGAGAGATATGCTCGAGTAGTATTGAAGATAACTCGGGGATAACCCCGTGAAAAGGAGCAGAGCTTGGTTTTAACTCAGATCTTGGAATCTACATCTCATCCAGCATCTTGGTGTTATCGGCCCGGAGAGGGAAGAGGAAACCGACGTGGAGAGAAGGGCTGAATTGGAGTCGAACCAAGTCTCGTATCGGACTGGAAGAGGCGCTACCAGGAAGAGCGTATCGGCCGATACGGATTCAATATGGTCATCGGCCGATAGAGGCTGGAAGTTGACAGAGTTAGCGTGGGCTTGGTTTGGGCTCAAGATAAGCTTCAAGGAAGTTGCCAAATAGAGATAAGGCTCGGTTTTAGGCAATTGTATCTTGTAAATCAAGTAGGTTTAGATCTAATCTTTGGTAAGAGTCTGCCGCAAAGACTTATTTGTTAGTTAGAGATAAGATCGTGTCTTACAAGGACCATGTTGTAATCTCGGGTATAAGTATCTCGGTAGTATGTACATAGAAACTCTCTCTCACAACTCAATACAACAATCAGTTTGTTTCAATCTACTTTCGGCGCATCGCCAACCCTCGTAAGAGGTTAACTCCGGCGAGTTCTTGCTTCCCCATAGCAGAGGTAAGAACTCGTGCCTGACGATCTACATCGTCGGGGCTAGCGTGTCGCTTTAGACACGTTAAGCCTCGATGATGTGATCGTCGTTTATCATGTTTTGAATGATCTTGACAAGTGTCTTAATTATGCTTCGCCAGCGATTTACTCGTTTTAGGGTTTGTTGCCGACGACGGTTTAATTACTATGTTTGGTTAGATCTTTCAATGCATCTACCATCCCCAAAAGCAATCTGCGACTTGATTTTCTTTGTGTTAAGTCTCAATTCAAACTTTGAGTTGCTATCGACCTTAGTCCTATTTTGAGACTTAACTCGAAGCCTATTTTCGGTTGTAATTAAGGATAGCACTGGGGTTTCAGCCAGTCTTACCTGATACATATGATTATCCTAATGCTTTTATGTGTGTCTGCCATCTACATGAATGGATTGATGAATATAAATGTATTTGTTATAGATTACTCTTTAGGGTTTATCTGTGATCAGTATGTTTATGTTGGTTGATTAGTTCATATAGATTCACATTAGAGTATTAGCTAGTGTAGTTATTTTTATTATCCTTTATCGGTCGATGCCATTAATTGACATCAGTATGTTGATGAAGGCCAATAAGATTAGATTCATGCTTTAATCTCGCTTTATCATGAGTAAGCCGATATAGCTTTGCCCTATCGGCTGGGCCACGACAATGCGACATCGGCCTATCGGCTGATCGGTCATTATTTTCTAACCTGGTTTACTTGTTTATCTTGTTGATTGCAGATCAAATCAACTGGCACGCTCTACACGCACCTAGACAAACCTTTGGACCTGCACTGGAGTAAAGCAAACCTCCCAGGCCACCGTGGAAACGTGGAACCCATTTGGTTGCAAGGCGGGTCGAAATTCTACGCCAACACTTGGTAAAGAGGATGTTGAGGGCGTTGCCACCATCAATGAGGACTCGCTTCAGCTTGACATTTTGAACCATTGGTCTAACACCAAGGGGTACCACCCCGGATGGGCCACTCGGTCCGGATGATCCGAGTGGTCGAACATGATTGCTACCTCGGACCATCGTAGATATTACGGTACTTCAGGTTGAACGGCATTGATTTCCTTGTCGGTCAACTTCTGCATTCTCTTAGACTCATAAGTGAGCAAACCTCCAAAGATGTGGTTTAAATTGGCTTTGGGGTCTTGAAAGCTCCTGAACTACTGTCGCTGTCGTCCTTTTTGTTATCCGAAGTGCCTTCTCTGACGGCCAACTTAAGCTGGGCCGCATACTCTTCAACAAACTTTTTGTAGATGAAGCAGTCCTTGGCCACGTGTTTGTGATTTGGATGATGCGTGCAAGGACCGTTCATGATCTTATCGTAAGTATTGACGCGTGGGCGCTGTTGCTGGTGGTTTGAAGTTGTAGCCACTAGATACTCGGCCTTACGCTTGTGATCTTTCTGGCTATTTTTGTTGTTGCCATTGTCTTTCTTGGGACGCCAGGTCCTCCCTGACTGCTTCTCTTGACGGGATGCCTTGATTGCGTCGTCTGACATGGCATAAGAATTGGTTGTCTCGAAGAGCTTCTTAATTGTCCTTGGGGGCTTACGCCCGAATTTTCCAAAGAGTAGTTCATCGCGAATTCCCTTCTAAATGGCAGCGATGATAATATCGTCGGTGATATCGGGGATCTTGTTACGGGTTTCAGAAAACGCCGAATACAGTCTTTTAAGGATTCACCAGGTCTCTAAATCATGTGGTATAAGTCAAAATGTGTTCTTGGTCTCTCAAAAGTCCCTTGAAAGTTAGCGACGAAGTGATTACGAAGCTGGCCCCAAGAGTCGATTGAGCCCATTGGTGAAACTGCTAGCCAACTCCTAGCGGAGTTGGCGAGCGCTACGGGCAGGTAATTTGTCATAGCTTTGCTATCTCCTCCTACTAAACGGATGGCCAAGGTGTAAACAGTGAGCCACGACTCGGGGTTAGTCTTGCCATTATATTTCTCGATCCTTGTTGGTTTGAAACCAGTCGGCCAATCCACTCAACGCAGTTCGCGGGTAAAAGCTGGAACTCCATCATCATCGTTGTCGGGAGAATACCTTCGATTGTCATGATAAGCACGATGCTCCCTTTCACGGTAGTGCTAATTGACTGCATGCCTTAGGTTGCTGGGTGTACGTTGTCGGTAGCCGGCATGGTAGTCGGGGTTGCCGTGAGGATTTCTATTATGAGAAGGTGGTCTGTGGCGTCGGTCACAGGAGTTGGCCGACTGATCTGGACCTCATCACTCATAATTGTCGCAATGATGTAGATTAGATCCAATGTGTCCTTTGCTGCACTTGGGGACCCGATAATCTCTAGAACGTAGAGGCGAAAGACGACAACCGGTAGGTGTTTCTGCAATAGATTCCTCAGCCCAACGATTGCCTCCAGCTTCCAGAGGCACGGTAGCAGCGATCATGGTCTTGACTTTATTCAAGATCGGTGTCACATTAGGCGGAGCCATGTCAATGACGGTGTTGAGTAGGGTAACTGTTGCGATCGTGTTCTGTTGAGGCGTGAGGAAGACGTTGGTGTTGTTGACATGGGTCTGAAGTATCGCGTGGCGAACAGTATGCCCGGCTTAGGCGAGATCTTGCTTCCTCCGGTCTTCCTCCTCCTTGCACTTGGCTTCTTGTTCAAGTCTTGCACGCTCCTCCTCTGCTTCTCTGGCAAGCCGTGCTTGTGTTTTGTCGTCGACTGCATCTGCTATAAACACACCGAAAAGAAATGGGGTGTAGTCGTCATTGAACTCAGAACTTCCCACACTCTCGGTGGTGCCATCGTTGCGGTCGTCGGAAGAACTACAGTAGTCAGCGATCTCTGTGTTGGTGCAAGATCCGAGTGACTGGAGTATGATACCCATCTCCTTGAAGCCCAATCTGGATGAGGCCGAAGCTTGTTCCGATCGGGACCTACAAGGGAAAACAGATCTAGATCCAACGTCATGACGAGCAGTGGAGGAAGTTGCATGGTGATCTGAGGATACATTGTCACAATATTGGAGAGGCCATGAGGGCAAGCTGATGTAGACGATTCCCCCGAGTGGTTTGAAGCCGACTCGAAGGGGTGTAACTTGAAGTAGATTTCACCGGCGTTAGGTAACCCAAATGGGGCCGAGTAGACGTGGCCCCTTCCTGACTGGTTTGAATCCGAGTCGAGAAGAAAGATGTTGCTGAAGTTGTCAGTGATGAAGTCGAGGCTATTGAAGCGATAGGTCTGCCCTGGAGGGAAGGCAAAGCCGTCAACTCCCGAAGTTGATCCCATTGCACTTGTTGGCGAAAAACTCAACGCAACCCCTACCTGGCGCGTCAACTGTCAAAACTAGAATTCGGCAATAAGAAAAGTAATAGCCTACTCATGTTTGGGGATTGTATCCGTCAGGTGTTGTATTGATCTGACAATCTTGGTTGTGAGTCTGCCCTTGAAGGGCCTCTTGCCCGCCTTATATAGGTTGGGGAGGCAGGATTACAATGATAGAAGCCTAACCAGATATGGTGTCGGTTTTCTAAATCTACTTTATAATATTACAGAACCAGGACTCTAGACCGTTCCTTAATACACAAGGAAACGTAATATCCAAGTCATGGTCCGTTACATATTCCAAATACATAATCTATCCCCTATATCTAGTCGGATAGACCAGCCGTGTGGGTATATGATACCCATAATTTCCTCAAGTGAAGGATGGGTTGGATAGACCAGCCTACCCACCGCCACCTTCGCCTCCACCTTCTCGTCGATGGTGAGGGCGCATCTATCTCCGTGCCATCCAAGATGGCTGCCAACAAGGCCTCCCATGTCGATGCCCAAGGTACCTAGCTACAAGCCACCTCATCCTTCCTTCTCTTCTCGCCGCCCTCTCGCCTTCCCGCTCTTCTCGTCGGCCCCTCGCCTTCCTCCTCTTCTCAAACTGGCTCATCGGCTGCCTTCACCTCCATCACACGGAGGCCACCCGAGCTCAAGCTCGGATGGGCTCGTCGGCCGCCTCCCCATCCCTCTCCTGCCTCTGACTTCCTTGCACAGAGGCCGGGCAAGCTCGAGCTCGGACGTGCTTTCCCCACCACCTCCCTCACCACCACCCCACAAGCGCGTGAGTGGTTGGGAAAAAGAAAGAGAAAAAAGAAGTGAGCACTCACATGTTAGCCCAATGTTTTTTATTTACTTTTCACTGACTAGGATGTTACGTCAGCGAAAAGTAACATTCCATATTGCTATGGAAACTAAATTAGACCGTGTTGCTAAGATAGGGGTAAACATTTCTGATATTACGGTTTAGAGTCTCACATTTCTGGACTTAGGCTGCGTTCGAACCTGCTACAAGGCAGGATAAAAGATAAAGATTATCGTGGTACATTTTTCAAACTGCTAAACGGTGCGTTTCGTGCAAAAATTTTCTATATGAAAATTGTTCTAAAATATTAAATAAATCTATTTTTCAAGTTTGTAATAATTAAAACTCAATTAATCACACGTTAATGTCACCTCGTTTTACGTGAAACACTTAATCTTCATCTTTATTTTTAGGACTTTCAAACACCACCTTATTCCTAATTTTGATAGGCCTGCTTCTAGGCCAATAACTCGGCCCAGCCCTAGCCCAAGCCCACCAGACCGATGCCTTAGGTCTAGGCTACCTAGCTACAAGCCACCTTAACTATTCTACCTTTTCATCTATAAAAAACTAAATTCCTACTTAGCTCTTGCTAGTCCAGAGGAAAACGATCGATCCTGAGTTCCTGACAAAGTGTAGCTAAAACAAAAATGCCCATGTTTGGCACGCCATAATCAATGAGTTAACAGGTGATAGTGCTAGCTTAGCGTTTGAAAGATGATTGGGCCCCTCTCTCACTGTCCCAGTTGAATCGGTAGGTGTACACTCGTGTGGTTGGTGAAGAAATATGCTTTGTATTTTTGCGAGGCCAAACAATAGTATATCTGCATTTTTTAATGTGAGACCAAATTAAGTGGACTAGCTTTTTTTTTCTTAAGATTAATTAAGAAGTGGACAAGTACCGGGGGGTTGGCTGCATGCACCAACCAGGTACTGAATGCGACGTTGCCCCCACGACTGCAGAAAGAGAAAGGGTAAGCCGGGCAGCCACCGGCAGGTGGGCACTCCTCCACCACCAAGCACCAACCCCACAAATTATCGTGGAAACTATCCATAAAATCGGGCCGTTCTTATCTAGCTAAGATATCGATTTTATATTTTGTTAGCACATTTTTTAAACGGTTTAACTATATATTTTATTTTACTATGTAAAAATTTTCTACATAAAAATTATTTTAAAATATCAGATAAATCTATTTTTAAAAATTTATAATAATTAAAACTCAATTAATCATACACTAATAGCTTTTTTTTGTTTTTCGTGCCCTAACACTACTAGAAAAACGATTTTTTCCAACATCATGATTTTATTTTTCAGGCGAATTATAAAATCATCATTTGTAAAAATAGCTAAAGATACCAAAAATCTAGTTCCACATGCGAAAATTGATTTTTACAGGCAAGACCTTAAGACATCCGCCTATAAAAAGTTAGACCTCACAAAATCTGCCACCCACCAGGCCTCCACCCACTAAGTTCTCTCCCCTCCACCTACCTCTCCCTTCACTTCCTCACCTCACCCTTCACTCCACTCCTCACCTCACCCTCCACCATCCGTCGAAGGGAAGGGCAGCAACAGCAAGCGGCAACGAAGGCCGTGGCCCTCCCCTCCCCTCCCATATCCAACAGAAGGAGGGGAGGGCGGCAGCGGCTGTCACAAGAAATGGCGCTTCCCTCCCCTCCCTTCCTTCCCGCTCCTAGATCCGGCTGGAGAAGGGGAGCGACGGTGGCGACGCTCCCTTCCCTCCTCCCTCCTTCCCTCCCAGATCTGGCTAGAGGAGCAGAGTGACGGTGGTAATGACCACCGCAGGCGGCGGCGGAGGTGGCGCTCCTCTCCCCTCTCTCCCTCCCTTTCAGATCCGGGTGCAGGAGGGAAGCGACGGTGGCGACGGCCACGGCAAGCGGCGGCGGGTAGAGGGTGGTGGCGGCAAGAGATTTTTTGTTAGCCGAGAATGTTTTCGCAGACGGGATCAATGGCTGTCTGTAAAAATGGTGTATTTTCGCGGGCCTTGAAATGCGGCAAGGTGGATGGCCGCTTGAAAAAATTCCGCTTTGACGTTTGTAAAAATCTGTTTTCTGGCTAGTAGTGTAATCTTCATTACAAACAAACACCACTTCGATGGCTTAAGAAAAAATTGTGATGGACAATGAGCTCGGTGCGTGTGTGGATTGCGTGATCCTACATGCGCTGTCGGCGTCGATCAATGGCGGCTAATAGGGAGGGATGTACGTAAATGATCGTACAATCTAGTGCGTAGAAACATTGGGGTAGCTGTGAGTACTCGCCGACATGCTATGTCGAGAGGATGTATATGCAAATGACAATGTTCAGTTATAGTGAATTTTGTTGATGCTAAAAATAATTTCTTAACCTATCGCTGTCTGCCATTATTTGGGGCTGCTCAGTTGGATGCATGGGCTGTGGCTGCTGCTGCTCTAGACCGTTGTTGCTTTGCTTCTTGCGATGTGTTGCTGTTGGCTGTAGCTCAGTGCACAACTGTGTAGCCTATGCAGTCAAGCTAGCAGCCTCATATACGTGCAGTGCAACATTTAATTTCTGTACTACAAACTTGTACAATGTTTCATACACAAGATATGGGATAAAGTAAAGAAGATTAAATACATTAGGATTATAAATGACAATGCTTATGTACCATACATGTCCATGGTTTTTTTACAGATCTTTAATTAGTTGACATGGTGACAGCTGCATCGATTCCCATAAACTTATTTAGTTAGAACATTCCATTAGGATCTCGATCCCGGACGTAAGTGCTAAGCAAAGGCTGTCCATGTTTGGTCTTTACACACTTCAAAGAAAGTTGTTCTCTCTTCTTAATTGCTTTGCTCCCCTACTGCCACTACTTTACTACGATACCATTCGCACCTCAATAATTTTGCACATAGTTTAAGTTTACCAATAACTAATAAACCATGTGAGCTTATCAAATAAGCACGGTTATCATGACGGTATCTTCGATGAAGTAGTATATATAATAATTAAACCCCCCAAGTATGTAGTGCTATGTAAGCTATAATTCAGTACGTGCTCCATGTATGTGGTTAATAATTAGTGCTTGGTTTAGTGGTAGGTGTTTGATTTGGCAACGATGCGTTGACACGAGTTACGTCGTAGCTGATTAATGATTAATTGTTTGTTTGGGTGCAGTAGTTGTATGTCACTTTCAGGACATTGAGGTTTTCTACAAGCTTGGTGTAGAAAAAGAATAATAGTAGAAACAGCTCGGAGAAATTGGCTGCCATTGCACCTAATCGCAAGTGCAACTTTGGTGTGGTGACACTGAATTTCGTGCGGTTTGGTCACTGTCACCAAAAGTTTGGTATTCTCATATGTTTGGACTCTTGGTTGGCATAAAGGTCTGTCTTGGACAAAAATATACTAGTTCAGAGTACACATCTGTTTGACTGTTTCCTTGAAAATAATATAACAACCGTTGTCCCAAAATGTTTCTTATTATATTTCGTTTTAATACCCTCAACAAATGGTTCCTTTTTTTAATGGAATTACAATAGAATTCACATAACCTACACATGCACTAATGCACATATTTGAAAAGTATGCAATCTCGCACCTGTGCATGTACTATTTCCAAATTCGGTAAACACCAGCGATAAATTTATAGGTTGCTTGGATGAGGCTAAAATATTTTAGCCCCAAGTATTAAACGTAAAGTACGGACAAAACCTATTTTATAATTCTGAACTAATTCATGAGACGAATCTATTGAGACTAATTAATCCATGATTAACCTATGTGATGCTACAGTAAACATGTATTAATTATGGATTAATTAGGCTTAAAAAATTTATCTCGCGAATTAGCTCTCATTTATGCAATTAGTTTTATTATTGGTCTATGTTTAATATTCTTAATTAGCACTCAAACATCTGATGTGACAGACTAAAATTTAGTCACGGTATCCAAACACCACCTTAATAGTTAGGCCCTAGTTGACTGGGTGCACGACCACACCAAAAGCCACCAGAGCATGTAATCGCAAATCCAGCTTCTTATAAAAAACGCCTTTGATACCATGTTTTTTTTTTGAAAGACCGTCTGCAACATGTCTTGAGAACAAGAAGTGAGATTTTTTTTTTGAAAAACAAGAAGTGAGATGATTGGTGAGCTCACAAATAAGACATGTTGTCTTTCCTTAACACATCTGTGGGGGCGTAGAAAAAGAAAACACACCGGCTACCTATGTAAGTTTATAACTATTATAATGAACTGTTATAACATTTACAGTGCAGAGTGGCCTTATGGTATGATATTGTGCGAGACTGTGTGTCAAGTAGACCAAAGCTACCATCAGCGACATCCCTTCTTAATACACAGTAGGATGAATATAATGGTGAAAAAACTACTATGATGAGTACAATACTCGCACAAAACTGAGTCCTCGAGACCATTCTCCTCTCCAGATTGATGTGCTTGTGTCATTGCAGTATAAACACCGAGTTAAAGCAGGCTCTAGGGCTCCGGGTCTCCTATCTCAGAAAAGTTCACTGAATTTACAAGATTTTTTTTGAGTAAAATTGAACTCAAACATATCTGAGTGTCAAGTGCGTGGGTCCGCATGATCTACAAGCCCCGGTTTGGATCGTGTGTGGATGACGGTGCAGCCGCCGACGCAGCGATCTTTTTCTCATCGAACGAAGCAGCGACTGTCCAAACCAGCACGCGTGGATTCTTCAGATCTCGATGTCCTCCTCAGATGGGCCAGGATGGGCCGGCCTCGCAAACCAACGGCCCAGATCAACCCCCACCCTCTCTTCCCCTCACCACAAAACCCCACCTGCTTCCCCATCTCACCCACCCCACCAATCCCCACCCGGATCCAACGGCCACGATCTCCTCTCACCCAGATCCAACGCCTCTCCTTCGTCTTCTCCCTCCATAAAACCCCTCCTCACCCCCACCCTTCCACTCCGCCTCCTCCTCTCTCCCACCCGCCGTCGCAGATCCGATCCAGGAAGAGCTCCTCTCGCCGCTGCCATGGCGCTCTCCGTGGAGAAGACCTCGTCGGGAAGGGAGTACAAGGTGAAGGATCTCTCACAGGCCGATTTCGGTCGCCTCGAGATCGAGCTCGCCGAGGTCGAGATGCCGGGGCTCATGGCGTGCCGCGCCGAGTTCGGCCCCTCCCAGCCATTCAAGGGCGCCAGGATCTCGGGCTCCCTCCACATGACCATCCAGACCGCCGTCCTCATCGAGACCCTCACCGCCCTCGGCGCCGAGGTCCGCTGGTGCTCCTGCAACATCTTCTCCACGCAGGACCACGCCGCCGCCGCCATCGCCAGGGACTCCGCCGCGGTGTTCGCCTGGAAGGGGGAGACCCTCGAGGAGTACTGGTGGTGCACCGAGCGCTGCCTCGACTGGGGCGTCGGCGGTGGCCCCGACCTCATCGTCGACGACGGCGGTGACGCCACGCTGCTCATCCACGAGGGCGTCAAGGCTGAGGAGGAGTTCGAGAAGTCCGGCAAGATCCCCGACCCGGAGTCCACCGACAACGCCGAGTTCAAGATCGTGCTCACCATCATCCGCGACGGGCTCAAATCCGACCCCAGCAAGTACCGCAAGATGAAAGAGAGGCTCGTCGGAGTCTCCGAGGAGACCACCACCGGAGTCAAGAGGCTCTACCAGATGCAGGAGACCGGCGCGCTCCTCTTCCCCGCCATTAACGTCAACGACTCCGTCACCAAGAGCAAGGTCAAGCATCCCCTCCCTCCCTTTCTAATTCCATTTTATTTCATTTCGGATCTGATGCTGTTGCGTTAGCCTAGCCTGCTGCTTGTACTGTTCTTACATTAGTAGTATGCTGGTGAGATCTACCTAGTACTTGATTTTGCCGTTATTATGGATTTGATTATGCTACTATTATGGATCTGGTGTATCTGCTTCGGCTGATTCCGTAGATCTGGCTGGTGATGATGCATAAAAATGTTTCTACTGTACAGGTGGTTAGGTGGATTAGATGTGTCTTAACATTTTAGATTTGATGCTTATGGTATGTAAATATGGATCTATCATCTAGATGTCCTTTTGTGCCACGAACAAAAAAAGGCAGTGCTAAAAAGGTTTAGTTCATTTTACCTCGGCACAACACTAACGCTTGGGAGGAATTTACACCTGATGTAGTGTGCGAATTTGCTTTTCGTCATCGTTTGGTTGATTAATTTAGACGGGATGCTTGTATAGTTCCTTTATTTAGTGTCTCCTGTGTTATAGGAGTAGGAGTGTTGAATTTATTGGTTTCTGTTGTTTCTCTCGGTCAGATCTGGATCTTGGTCTGATAGTTGCGTAGCTTGCATGTCTTGTGGATCTGATGACAGCATTTGGAATAAAATATCTGTACCAAACTGCTTGCCATTTGTTTTTATTTTACTCTTTATTGTGCACTTGTGTAGCTTGATTGTTTAGGGCTTATTCGGTTTGGAGGAAACCGAAGGATTTAGATTCCTAAGGATTAATTCCTATGAGGTTCATAGAGATGTAGGTATAGGAAAACCAAAGGAAAGAAAACATCGGAGTTTTTCTATCCATTCAAACCTCCTGGAAAATTCCTATGGATTGTGCATGCATTCCTTTTCCTTCACTTTTCCTATTCCTATGTGTTAAAATTCCTCCAAAACGAATTGGCCCTTCATGGCATTTTACTGGACTCCTTACTGCACTCTTGATTGTTAGTGAAATATTACTGAATGCTGGGAATTACATTGCAGTTATTTTTTTCAACGATTTTGTCGTTTTTGCATGAGATATTAACTAATAATCTGTGTTTTATCTGAACAGTTCGACAACCTGTATGGTTGCCGCCACTCTCTCCCTGATGGTCTCATGAGGGCTACTGATGTTATGATTGCTGGCAAGGTTGCTGTGGTCTGCGGTTATGGTGATGTTGGCAAGGGCTGTGCTGCTGCTCTGAAGCAGGCTGGTGCCCGTGTCATTGTGACTGAGATTGACCCCATCTGTGCCCTACAGGCCCTTATGGAGGGTCTCCAGGTCCTCACCTTGGAGGATGTTGTCTCAGAGGCTGACATCTTCGTGACCACCACTGGCAACAAGGACATCATCATGGTTGACCACATGAGGAAGATGAAGAACAATGCCATCGTTTGCAACATTGGTCACTTTGACAATGAGATTGACATGCTCGGCCTTGAGACCTACCCTGGTGTCAAGCGCATCACCATCAAGCCTCAGACTGACCGCTGGGTCTTCCCTGAGACCAACACTGGCATCATCGTCCTTGCTGAGGGTCGTCTCATGAACCTTGGGTGTGCTACTGGCCACCCCAGCTTTGTCATGTCCTGCTCGTTCACTAACCAGGTAAAACATGATGACCAGCATCTATTGTGTCTCATTAACCATGCTGACGATTATAGCTGTAAGTTACATGACTGAATCAATTCTGTGCTTGTTGCAGGTCATTGCTCAGCTTGAGCTGTGGAAGGAGAAGAACACCGGCAAGTACGAGAAGAAGGTGTACGTTCTCCCCAAGCACCTTGACGAGAAGGTGGCCGCCCTCCACTTGGGCAAGCTTGGTGCCAGGCTGACCAAGCTCTCCAAGTCGCAGGCTGACTACATCAGTGTTCCAGTTGAGGGTCCCTACAAGCCCGCGCACTACCGGTACTAGGCTGCCCAGCACGACTAGCGGCTGGCATGAGAAGTGGTGTCGACGCGAAGTTCGCCATGACGACTCTGGAGTATTATCCTGCTTTGTTTCCATCATCTTATATGCTGTCACTTAGGAGGATTTGTTGTGGGGTTTATGGTTTGAGACTGGTGAAAGGGAGGAGATGGGAAGCCGTTCGCTTTTGCCCAGAAATAATGGCGTAATTGGGTGGAGTTGGGGAGGTGTGCTTTGGCAGATACAGTTTTGTCTTGTTGACTCTACTTATCTGATATCATTTGCAAGCGTTTTGATAAAAATCATGCGTCATTTATCAATAATATTCTTGCCTTAAAAGATACTTTCTCTCGTGCTGTATTGTATGCCTGTTCGCTGGTTGTTTGGTATGTGTTGCTAATCTCATTTGCTCGTGGTAGAGATGGTGCTTCACTTCTCATTGGGGGTGCGTTTTGCAGTTGCCTAGTGCTATTTCTTGGTGGTAGTTCATTAATAAATAAATAGGTTAATCAGAACAAGGGGTGCAAGTTGTGCGAATTCGTATTGTCCGGTCTAAGTAAATAGAAACTGAATTCGTATTCGACTCAAATCCTATGAAAGTAAATCCTATTTGAATAATATTTTTGACATCTGAATAATATTTTTACAATTGAGCATATCCTGAATTCGAGAAGACAATTCAAATACTCCATCTATATGCCCATTTGATTTTTAGACATGGCTCTCCAATCTGACACTTTTCCTCTCTCGTCGGTCTGTCTAAAAATCAAGCCCACTTTCTTCCTCTCCTTCCGGGCGTGCGTGACGAGGGGAAATGGGGACCTTCATAGTCGGGTCTATCGGTTTATCCCTTTCTGTTCTTTCGTTCTCCTGTTTAGCTCAAGACGGTCGCTGGTTTCAGTCGTTGTTGTCTTTTGGTTGAGCTTGGCTGTGGCGGCTATGGTTGGTGGCTTTACTGGCGTCGGTTTCCAATCCGAACTTCTTGTACCCTTCTTTGCAAAGTACATTCTAGATGTAATTTGGCCATCCTTGAGGGGTCTAGTTGTAAAACTCGCTATACTAACGGTCACAACTTTTAATGAATAGACACTGAGGCGCATAGATAGTGGTTAAAAAAGTTTTTAAACCTGACGTTTAATCATTCATCTTATTTGGTGTCTCATGAAAAATTAACTTTAACAGGTATCCATGGACGCAGTGGGCATTTTTGTTTTTTCTTCTTATGAAATTTGCTTTTAGGTGATTCCATGCTCCCAATGGTCTAGGATTAATATAATTTATTATGAGTGAAATACATGGTTGATCCTAAAGTTAAATGGTGATGTTACTTAGAATGCGTGAACTTACAAAATAACATGTTTAGGTCTATGTTGGTTTAATGTTTCACGGTAGGTCATTCGTCGTCGTTTGACCGTGTTAGACCGCACACGTGACGGTCCATGCTGGCACCAAATTTGCGTTCGGCCCCCTCCGTAGCATAGCATGGTGTGAAAATTGCACTTAACTCCTTGCTACAGGGCCACCCCAAATACACCAAATCCCTCTCCTCCCCTGCATTCTCCCCCAAATAAGATGGTTCCCAATACAACGGACGATTATCGACAGTGCGACGTGCTTCGGGCTACACGATAGGCGATGCGTGGCACAGCTCCATCATCTGTGCGATGGTGAGCGGTGGACCTCAACTTCAAGGGAAGGTCAACCGATGCCTTTGTATCGTGAGTGCTGTCCACTTATTTCTTGTTCTCTAGCATTCAACTAGATGATTTTTAGTGGTAAACATTGGTTCTTTATGCAATGCCACATTATCTTGGTCAAGTAATTGAGGTTTTATCTAGGGTTTAGTTGGTTGTTAATCAGGTTGGCTTTATTTTCCATTCGTTTGCCTTGGTTCAAATTGTCGATGGGATATTCGCAGACGGTATTTGTAGAGTATGAGGATCATTGGAACCAAGGTATACACGAGATTGAGGGTAAAGAGACAAGAGACAGACAGAAAATTTTATATAGGTTCGGGCCTTTTAATTGACAGATAATAACTCACTCCTGTTGATCAAAGCCGGTATTACCTTTATATTGTGAAATCATTGTCATGATTAATATTTTGTGATGAACAATTGGCTTTATAAATGATTTTTTCGATGAATTGGTTTGAGGATATTTGTGAATGTTGGTGTGAGTGCATGTGACTAATGTGGGTCAGGTTGTGATATCTGTGCCCAGAAACGGTTGTCTGATCGTGTGCAGGATTTTTGGAGGTCAATTTCGGTCAACGGTGGGATCGGGACTAGACTCAAGGAAGAGTTGAGGTCCAGACTGTGGGCACCCGAAAATCATACCGTCCAATGTAATTTGTGACCATCACATAATATCGAATGAGTGGGATCCATACACGCATAAAATAGCCACTCATATCTCAATGTGCCCATGATCACAAATTGACATCATTCGATATAAAATCCATAATGCCGAATAATGAGCAAAGAAGATATTGCTGGGACTCCGCATGCCAGTCAACTTCAGTCTGAGACATGCCCGTCAAACCACACGAAGGCGGTGACCAGATGTATTACACATCTCAGGAGACTTGACTCAAATTGCGAGAGCTCTACAACATCTCAATTGTTCAAAATTCATACTCATGCTTAGCTAGTCCCCAGGAAAAGCGACTAGCCTTGCACTTTCATCGCACGCAATTGATAAACATCACAAATGCATAAATATGGATAAGAGGACAACAATATATATATATATATATATATATATATATATATATATATATCATAATGGGATTCTAAGGCTCATCTTACAACACAAACTATAGCAGCGGAAGTTTTAAGTAATTCACATAAACAAAAACAAGGCCCATGATATGCCACATAACCCAAAGGGCAACCAACCGAGGCAAGAGTAAAGCTGAAAGGACTACTCACCACCCTCACCACCCTCGGTAGGGTAGTAAGAACAATCAAGTTCTCCAACGTTCTCTTCTGAAATTGCAGACATCAGGTTAAGTACGGAATATACTCGCAAAACTTACTCTTTAATATATATATATAGAACAAATGAGTATGCAAGCTTCTACCTTAGAAGATGGTATAAGGATTCAAGTTTTGTATAAAAGCCAATTTAGTTGAGCAAATCACAAGTTAAAAATATAGACATTCTAACATAGCACAATCTGAAATTTAATCTCAAATAAGCACAACCCGTGCTTTCATCACCATCCATGCATAAGCACAACCTGTGCTCTCATCACTATCCATGTATAAGCACAACCCGTGCTCTCATCACCATTCATGGACTTCCATCGTTCAACTATGGCTTATCAACATTTTCATCGCATATCCAAGACTAAACTAACCCATTTAATCCGGTTTGATGCTAACATGAGTGAGCTAGCACATCAAGCGGTCGTCCTGTAACCGTGGACACGGCTATTCGAATAGTTTTACTCTGATCAGAGGGGTACATCTTTACCCACACGAAATGAACAAGAATCAAATGCTTTCACCACCACACAGGTGTGACTCACAAGTGACACAAACTCATAACATGCCCTTTCCTAGTCCCACCCCAATCACCTAAACTCCGCCTAGGCCCCCGACAACTTAGCCACGTGCATGTGTGATGTGGCTAAGGCGGGCTCACCATCGTGGGAGACACCCCCTGCCAAAACACGGCACACCTGGGTTCTCCAAAGGAACAGCATCTTCACGATTGACCAACGTAGCGTAGATGATTACAGTGCAACGTAGTACTAAGTCAAGCCGTCCCATACCGACGTGTGGTAGTACGTAAGGTGCTTGAATAGAGGTCAACATGTTCGGTCCTTAACAACCCAGACGATGCTATTTGCATCAGGGAAAACCACCATCCCTTCATCGCCCTATCACTCGTCCAAGTTAATCATATTTTCCATATGAACCATTTAGTGTAAGTAGTCAAATTTTATGCCCATAAATCGCAGATAGTGAATAAGTTCAATCAATAGCTCCATCTATCGATTCTCAACACTAATAGACCTAAGCATGGCTAAGCATCGGTAAAACAAATAAAAACTTCCCAAGGATTTCCATCCAGAGGTTACAAGGATAAATGGTAACAATAAAGCAAGGAAGGATATGCAGCAAATAGGTATAACCAAATCTAACCAATACCGATAATTTTGTAGTAAATCAACACATGCATATATATTGTTTTGCAATCAAATCATTTTAGTAAAATAGGGATTCTATATGCTTAGATGCTTGCCTTGCTGCGGTGAAAAATCACACTCCAATTCAGATTCTGGCTCCACGTACTCCGGAACATCAGAATCTGAATAATCATAAAGTGCGAAATAAATAAACATCCAAATAATGCGAAAAATCCAAAATGCTCTAAAATGTATGAATTCCTCATAGTGGGTTGGTCATATCCTAAAATGAATTCAGGTGAAGAAATTTCTATTTTATCATTGCTATTATGAGAGTTATGAATTTTACAAATTTAACAAAAAGAGAATTAGTTATTTGTTTGAATTTGTTTTAGGAGGTAGTTTTGTCAAATTCCTTTCATCCAGATCAAAAGGTACATAATTCAAAGATGAACAACAGTGAATTTATAATTTTGGGAATAACTAGTAATTTTCTAGAAATTAAATAAGTCCTATTTTGCAAAATAAGTGTTTTTACATGACTTACAATTTTAGTTTTATTTCCTGTACAGAAAGTACCATGTTTTATTTTATCAATTTAAATTTCATACCTTACTGGTTCTATAGAAATTTGTTTCATTCCATTTGGAGTAAAAATGAATTTTCTACAAATTTTACAAGTTCTAAGTTAACTATTTCATATTTGAAATTTAGAAATAAAAATCCTACTGTGAGAATAGGTTTTTATTATACAACATTAAAGTCTACAATTTTATGAACCTACTGGAATTGGTTTCACCTCAAAATGAGTTATATTTGATTTTATATGGATTTTACAAGTTTGACATATTTTCAATTGAAAAGATAAAGGTTTAATCATTTCCTTTTATATTTTTGAATTATAAATACCTAGGTCCACAGGTCAGTGAATGCAGATTTTCAGAAAACCCCCTATGGTTCTTGAATTAGAACACGCAGTCCAAACACGTGTATCAAGCTGTTTTCATTAAGAGTCCCTGGATTTTCAAGTTATTACATTTAAGTCTGAGGCCCATATGTCATTGAGGAGGGAAGTTACACATCGAACCCTGGAGTTAGTTGAATTTATAAATCGTGGTCCCTGGGCATGAGTATACAGACAGTGCCATGGCTGCAGCTCGAGTGAGCTCGCCGCCGGCAAACGGCACCTCGGATTAGGTCACGGCCAAAAGAAAAAAGGTAGAGGGGACTCTTGCGAACCCATTTCTCTACTTTTCTCGGTTAGTGGACATCGGAGTAGCGCCTGCGACGAGTCCGAGCGGAGGATGTTCCCGGTGGTGGTGCAGGTGCACCTACGACCATGTATTGGCTAAATATGTGCATGCATGCGGGTCTATAGGGATCCTGCGTACTCACCAAAAGCTTGGTTGGAGTTGGCAAGGTCCGGACAGTGGTGGCGAAGAAGAAAACTTCTCGGCGGCGGTGCATAGCTCCGGCGAATGTGGACAGATCAATCTGGCCTTCGAGCTACCATGAATGCATGCACATGGTGTTAGATAGGTCCTGGGGATACTCCACGCGCAAGGAATCGGACTGTGACTCACTGGAGAGGATGGAATCGATGATGGCGCTCGACAGCCGGAGTTGGGAACGACGACGGTGATCTCCATGCGCACTGTGACTTTGGTTGGGATTTCTTGGGGATTTTGCAGAGGACCATGAGGGGAAGTTGGTGGCGCGACGACTCGGCTCGAGGTGGTCCATGGCAGCCGGAACAGCGACGACATCATGGCGGCGGCGCTCGGTGCACGCTCCGGAATCCCTGTGGGCACGACGGCGTTCCCGACGATTGGCTGCACGAAACGGGAGGGTGTCAAAAGGAGATTTTCTCGGCATGGAGAGAGGAGTATGGAACGGGAAAGAGTTGATGACGAGCGCGCCTTGTCGGTGAATGGGACCGTCGTCTTCCTTGCGGCCGGCGGCAATGGTGAGGGTGACAGAGAGGCTGAGGGCTTCCTCTCTCGATTGGATCGGCTCTGGGACGGAGAGATTGATCTTTTTACGTGGCTGGCGGATGATAAGGGCGAGCTCGGTGGCGAACACGACGTCGGACACGCGTCGAGCAGGATCCATGCACTGCTTCTTCTCTCGCTCTCTGTCTCTCTCTGGCTTGAGCGGTGGAGTAAAATTCACAGAGGTGGGAGCTAGGCTGTGTCACTGTCAAGTGGGTCCAGGGCGTGATGCTCAGAGGTTTCTTGGCTTGAGCGGTGGAGTAAAATTCACAGAGGTGAGAGGTGGGAGCTAAATTGTGTCACTGTCAAGTGGGTCCAGGGCGTGATGCTCGGAGGTTTCTTGGTGAACACAGTGTTTAGAGAGAGTTAAAGTTTTTCCCTATTTCTTTCTTTCCCCCTTCTTTAAAAATTCCATAACTTATTTTGTGTGCATGATAAAATAGGGTGGATTTTTCTGAAGATGGATAAAAATACCTAAGTTCTATTTTCTTTGGTTTCACACAAAAATAATCTATATTTTATTCTCAGGAAAATAGAGAAATTCAGTTTAGCCGAAATTGATTTGGATTTTCAAAATGTCCAAACCTACAAAATAAATTCTGTAAAAATTATATTAATTCATGATAAATAGAGTAGTATTTGAATAAATTATAACCTCTATACATTTTTATGTGATAAAATACACATATGAGATATGTATTGATTGTGCCGATTAGGGTTTAGAATTAAACTATAGTTTGACTGTTTTGACCTAATTATTTGGGTATCAAATGTACATATTAAATTATACCAAAATTCTAGTGAGATATATATATTACATAGTATCTATATGAATTTCCCTATGATTTTATATTGCACCAATTATTTTTAAATATTCACTAAGCTTGTCTTTACTTATATGTTTCTTATTATAAAATATAATTAAATGATTGTAAAATTATATTTAGATGATTCTTGACCTAATATGATGTTGTTGGGCATGATTTATACTTTTAGTTACTCAACTTCATATATTTCACATCCTTGTAAAAATACATTAAGTGTTTGATTCAAATTTTTAAGTTAATGCTCATGAGTCCTAATATGAAATGCTAGGAAAATCCATAAACAAGCAAAAACTCAAAGCTTAATAATACGTCATGCAATTACATGCACACTCTATGTTTTATTTTCTTTCTTGAAACTATCAAGTTAAAGGTTTTAAAATAATCACGAATTTATAAATCAAAATTAATGTTCTTAGGCTCGCCCAGGGTTTTTGTATGGAAAATTTTAGTGTCTCTAATTCACGAAAATCATTTTCCATATTTTAGATGCAAAAATGAAAATTTAGGATTTTGGGTATGTTACACAGACGATCAAGGATACCGGGTGACGAGGTTGGATACGAGATGGCATATGATGGATGGACATCGTGTGGGAGAGATCTTCACGATGTGCTTCATGAGATGTGCGTGCAAGCATCGGTGTTCGCGAAGGAAATAGAAAGAAAAATTGAAAATGAGTATATGATTGCTATAGTACTCGAGGTACTGTAGCATGGTGGTACTGCATGCATGCATGTGTGGTGTATGCATGCTGATGCATGCATGTGGCGGTTGTAGCTATAGTGTTTTGATAGAGAAGCAAATTTTGGAAATTGTAATTGATTTGGAAAGTGAGGGTTTGAGTCCTAGTGGAACTAGGAGTTCTAATCCTACTAGAAGTTCTACTCCTACTTTAAGTAGAAGATTTTTGGTATAATAAGATGAGGGGTTGAGGCTAAAAATATATCGATTTTTTGGGAGAGAAAAGTTAGGGTTTGCTTCTAGGTTTCAATCTAGTTCGAGAGTTGAGGGAGGAGTGCTTTAAATGCACTTTGTAAACACATATTGATGCAATAAAGTTGATCTACTTTCAAGAATTTGTCGATACGTGTTTTCTCTGGTTTCCGACGGTCTGACCGGCGGTAGTGCAGCGGTTTGACCGGCGGTGTCACGGTGATCTGATCGGTGCGACTTCATCAGGTTAGAGAGTAACTTTTATTTCCGCTAAAAGTTTTGGTTTTTGGTTTTTAGTTTTTCCTACCATTCACCCTCCTCTGGTAGGTTTGTTTGGTCTTGTTCGATCTTACAAGTGGTATCAGAGCCACGTTTTTCTATTTGAGTTTTAATGATCTTTAGATCTGTTGCCATGGCTGAAAAGTTTACAAACAAACCTCATGTCTTCGATGGAGTTGATTTTGATTTTTGGAAGAAAAAGATGGAATCTTATATGACATCTCAAAGTTATGATATTTGGTTAAAAGTTGCTGAACATTATAAGATTCCTGCTCGTATTGACACCCCCGCTCATAAACTAGATTTTGAAAATAATTGCAAAGCGCGTAATATTCTTCTCAATGGAATTTCTCGCTCCGATTTTGATCATGTTTTGCATTTTGCTACTGCTAATGCAATTTGGAAAGCTTTAAATGATTTTCACATTGGTTCTTTCAATATTAAAGAATTATAAAAAGATGTTTTCAAAAAGGAGTATATTAGATTTGAGATGAATCTTGGTGAATCTTTGGATGACTATTTGATGCGTTTTAATAAAATTTTGAGTAATCTTAGATTTGTTGATGCTTCTTATGAGATTAATTATTCTCAATCTGAGATTGCTCGCCACTTTATGAATAGTCTTGATATGAAGATTTGGAATGTTAAAGTTACATCTATTCAGGAATCAGTTGACATGAACACTTTAACTTTGGATATTCTTTATACCAAATTGAAGACTTATGAGATGAATATTGTTTCAAAAAGAACTGATTCTAAATCTACCGCTTTGGTGTCTTCATCTGGATCTTTTTTGGATTCTTCTCCTATGGCCGTTCTTTCTACTTTTAATGCCTTGTCTGATGATCAATTGGAGGAATTCAGTGAGGAGGACTTGATTTTTGTTGCTAACAGAATTTCTCGAGCTTTTGAAAAAGTAAAGAACAGAAAGCGAGGAGGACCCGTTCGATGCTTTGAGTGTGAAGAGTTGAATCATATCAAGTTCAATTGTCCTAACAGTAAAAAGGTGAACAAGGAAAAGGAGGTGGACAAGAAGAATATCAAAAAGGAGAAGAAGACGAGTTGCATGCAAAGGCTACTTCGAGAATTCATAGAAGTTTGTGAGAGCGATGAATCAGACTCAGAAAAAGAGAGCAATGGGAAAGGTAAGCATGTTGTTGATTTAACTTTTATTGCTCGCAATGCAAGTTCTGATGAGGATGAATCTGATAGTGATAGTGAAGAAAAGCTTAGCTATGATCAATTAGAACATGCTGCTTTCAAATTTGCAGAGAAACTTAAAACATGTTCTAATATACTTGATGAGAGGATCACATTATTGAGATTCTAAATTCTGAAATTGGTAGATTAAAATCTTCGATTCCTAATGATGATGATTGCAAATCTTGTGAAGTTTTATTTTCTGAAATTAATGCTTTACGAGATGTTAATTCTGTTAATTGCTTGAAATTGGAATCTGAAAATACCAAAAAGCTTGAGTCTTCTTTTGTTCTTGGATTTGCTTTGCATGCTCGTGTTGTTGATGAGTTGATTTTGACAAAGAACGTTTTGAAAAAAAATAAAACTGCTGTTTGTGCAAGTTCTTTGTTCAATGTTTTGAGTGCAAAAAGGGTTAAACAACACAAGGATATTTTGATTTCTCAAAATTTCTCAAAGTGCTTTTTGAATAAGATGAAACTAAAAGATGCTTTAGGACGTGTTGAGTATATGGAAAACATTGTGAAATGTGATGAGGTGCTTTCATGCTCTAAGTGTCGCAAGAACAAAAGTGTTTTGGTTGATTGTGAAAATTGTGCAAATTTGACAAAAGAAGTTTCTTATTTGAAAAGTTCTTTGGAAAGGTTTTCCGATGGTAAAAAGAAACTTAACATGATTTTGGATCAATCAAAAGTGAGCACTTATAATCGTGGTATAGGTTTTGATACTAATGCCTATTTTACAAATCATCAACCTGCTGTTTTGAGCGTAACTGAAAAAGGTGAAGTTGTAACAAAACCTGAACCAAATCACCTAAACCCTAAACCACTCGGTCATACCGGCTGGTGGTCAGATTGCAGGTGTCCAGGCGGTCAGACCGGCTAGGCCCGGTTAGACCGGCTAGACAGCAGTGGCCAGACCGGTCTCAGGGTAATTTTGCGCGTGATTCAAATCGGACTTTTGTGAAGCGACATGGTAAGTTTTCAGGTAAGTCTGGTTCTGATTTTGTTCGTGCATTTGTACCTACTAATTCTACTGGTCGTGTGACTCAGTGTTGGATTCCAAAATTTCTTTTATCTAATTCTAACACGGAGGCTTCGACATCTTCTTGTTCGTAGATATTTTGTGGCATACTACTCATGTGCGTTCACAATGGAGATGGTGATTGCTTTTTAAGGTAACATCAATTTACTTTTGGGTTGATATAATTTTTTTTCTACTTTCTTGTTTATTAACCTTTTATATGCTAGTTTTTGAGATAGTAGTTTTTAATAATACAAGTTAATATATGTCAATTCTTGAGTACTTTGATGATATTATTGGCAATTGGATTTTTTTTTCAAAAACTTTGATTTTTTCTTGATTTTTCTTCGGGGAGAATTGGAGGTTAATTTGAGGGGGAGTTTGTGCTTTTTATGCATTTGTTCTAATTCTGAAAATAAATAAAAAATAAGAAAATAAGAGTTTTGGTTTATACTTCTAGTATATTCTTGTGCATGCTAGCAATATAATTGAGATATATTTGTTGCTATGTTAGCTTGTATGCATTTTAGTTTTATATAAGCCTTAGTTATTACTTTTAAGTGAGATGATGCATGACACTAATTCTTTTACTTGAATTAGGAAAATATGCAATGTTGAAGCTAGTGCTTAGTTTGGATGATTAATGCTTATATATATGCTTGTTGCTGTATTATTCCTCAAATTGCTTTTAGTTTCAAATGCCACAAGTACACATATTGTTTTTATGAGAGAAAGAAATGAATACCGAATCCTTGGAAATAGTCTTGACGACAAGGACGTATTCGCGGTGAGGAAAATAATGGGTACCGAATCCTTGGAAACAGTCTTGACGACAAGGACGTACCCGAAATAATTAAGAGATTTTATATTAAATGTTTAATGTAAAAGTGAGCACAAAAAGTTATACAAAATGCATGCTTCTTGAAAGGCAGAGAATTGAATTGTTTCAATTTTAAATAGTCAATTTTGTGCTTTGATTGCAAATATAGGGAGAAATTCTTTTCTTTTAAAAAGGGGGAGAGTTTTTCTTTTTCACTTTTGTGATTTTTGTTTTTATTTTTCAAAAACACAAATTTGCATTTTGGAGATGTTGCCAATGTTTTCATCAAGGGGGAGATTGTGAAATCATTGTCATGATTAATATTTTATGATGAACAATTGGCTTTATAAATGATTTTTTCGATGAATTGGTTCGAGGATATTTGTGGATGTTGGTGTGAGTGCGTGTGACTAATGTGGGTCAGGTTGTGATATCTGTGCCCAAAGATGGTTGTCTTATTGTGTGCGGGATTCTTGGAGGTCAACTTCGGTCAACGGTGGGATCGGGATTAAACTCAAGGAAGAGTTGAGTTCTAGACAATCAAGGATACCGTATGACGAGGTTGGATACGAGATGACACACGATGGATGGACATCGTGTGGGAGAGATCTTCACAACGGGCTTCACGAGGTGTGCGTGTAAGCGTCGATGTTCGAGAAGGAAATAGAAAGAAAAATTGAAAAGGAGTATATGGTTGCTACAGTACTCGAGGTACTATAGCATGGCAGTACTGCATGCATGCATGCATGGTGTATGCATGCCAATGCATGCATGTGGCTGCTGTAGCTATAGTGTTTTGATAGAGAAGCAAATTTTGGAAATTGTAATTGATTTGGAAAGTGATGGTTCGAGTCCTAGTGGAACTAGGAGTTCTACTCCTACTTTGAGTAGGAGATTTTTGGTATAAATAGATGAGGGGTTGAGGCTAGAAATATATCGATTTTTTGGGAGGGAAAAGTTAGGGTTTGCTTCTAGGCTTCAATCTAGTTCGAGAGTTGAGGGAGGAGTGCTTTAGATGCACTTTGTAAACACATATTGATGTAATAAAGTTGATCTACTTTCAAGAATTCATCGATACGTGTTTTCTCCGGTTCCCGACGGTCTGACCGGCAGCTTAGAGGCGGTCTGACCGGCGACAGTGTAGTGGTTTGATCGGCAGTGTCACGGCGGTCTGATCGGTGCGACTTCATCAGGTTGGAGGGTAACTTTTATTTCTGCTAAAAGTTTTGGTTTTTGGTTTTTGGTTTTTTCTACCATTCACCTCCCTCTGGTAGGTTTGTTTGGTCTTGTTCGATCCTAATCTAGTCTTTACTTCCTCGAATACGAACTCGGCGAGATTAGAGGATGCCCTAGATATATCTTGTTGGCCTCTGTGGCTCCATATTGGGTATGTCTAGGCTTGCCTCGGTGGATGTCGGCTTGTCTTGGATTGTCTAGATCTATATTGGCTTGTATCCGTCTCTGTTGGCCTCTCCTCTCTCCTCCTAGGGGTCTTATATTTATACCATCGGGTGGCCCCTTGTTCAAGTAGAACTAGGGAGCCAAGTATGAATACGATCCGAGTAGTCCTTGTAGTGTCTGAGTAGGACACATTTTCTCTTTCCTTATCCGTCACACCTTTCGTATATGAGGCTTGATTTCATATAAGACTTGGTATATGATGGGCCATATCGAGTCTAACACAAAAATATTAGGTATGTCTTATTATAACACTGATAGTAGCTCCCGACCTCAATACAAATGATCAGACTAGCGTTCTTGACCGTGTAGCCCAAAAATCCATCATTGTCAGAATTACCTAGTCGTTCTCGGAATACCGAGTGGGCATGGACTTCCCGACAAGTCATCTTTCTTGGACATGATAGATAATGTGACCATTGTTTGAATTTGGATTGAGGTAAAAAAATATCATCTCGGAGGGTAAACCATAACTTTGTTCAATCTTTCTTTCTCCATATGTAGGTTCTCAGATTGATACAAGATATACGACCATAATATAGCGTTGTTGTTCTAAGTTTCTTGTAGTCAACACAAAGTGTGACCACTAGACAACTCTTCGATTCTGCTCTGTCATAGGACATCTTCTTGTATGTACTAGAACTCGAAGTCACTAATGTCACGTCTATCCAGTTGAAAATAAATTCTGACTACTACGTGCCCTGGGACTAGTATATGTCTTTAGTTGAGTACAAGAATTATCGATTTGAGCTTTATTTAGTCAAGACAAGATGCTGACTACTATGAAGCCTACTAGTCCCTTTTACTCAAGCAGGCCAATTGCTCTTATATATGATTTTTACTGAAATAAATTCTTAGAACAAATTATTAGACAGCAGCCCCCAAGCGAACGCTTAGAAGTAATATGATATGAATTGAAAATAAATTATATCTATATGTGACAATAAACGAGTACTCTCACTGGAGCTGCCCTTAGTTGGGTTGTATACTCTTCCTAGCCTCAGCTAATTTTATGAAACAAATTTGCAGAAAAGCAGCTTGAATCTCATAATAGACTATGATGAAGTAGCTGATTCCTAGCCCCCAGCTGTGAAGTTAGGAAACAGATTCCCGATTATACAGCTAGTTAATACGTTACATTGGGTACTCTGACATGATCAGTTCTGACATGGGTCGTTCGACCCTCCAGCACCTGACTAATCCAATAGTATCAGGCGTCCCTGGCCAAGGTTCTGAGACCCGATGATTAGTCAGGCTTAACGTAATAGGACGATAAGAAACGACTTCGACTAGTAGCGATATGAGAGTAGGGGATCAATGGACAAATACCGCACATTTTAGACTTATAAGTGTAAGTTCAAGTGCCTTAATTTGGTTTTGGTGATTAATGACAAATCTAATTATATAAGACTAATGTTTTATGAGCCTTTCTTTGACTAGTTTCATTTGGGAGAAAATCCCTTGTGTACCTATAAAAACTCGCTCAATCCTTTTCATACCCTCGAATTTTACTCGATCCCCTCTGTACCTCCGAATTTTTGCTTTGATCCCTTCCATGCCCTTCCCATTAGGTTTCCGTTTGATCTGTGACTTAATCTATGTGTTACATTATCAATATTTTCAAAAAATGCCAAAATGCCCTTGCCAACCCTAGCTAAACAGATCCAATCCTCTCCCCTATCCTCTCCATGCGAGCGGCTTCCGCGCTGCTGGCCTTTAGTTGCGCGAGCCACCATCCCGTCGCGCGTGCCGCCTGCCACTCCCTTCCTGTTGTGCGCGCCGTCGTCCATGCCCCTCTCCTCGCGCCCGCCGTCCAAGGCCCTCCCGTCGCGGGCGCCGCCGGCCACTGTCCTCCCATCACGTGATGGGGCGCCGCCAGCCACCGTCCTCTAGTCGTGGGGGCCACCGTCCACAGCCATCCGTCGTAGGTGCCACCGGCCACCGTCATCTCGTCGCGTGGTGGGGCACCGCCGGCCATCGTTGTCCAGTCGCGGATGCTCCTGATGTTTTGCAATAGATTTTCTCTTTTGTCGACAGCAAGTTTTGTTTCCTGTTGATTGTACCAATTTCTTGTACAGAAGAACCTGATGTCACTTTGATTTTCCTGACCCTATTATTTTTTCAAAACAAAATGTTCAATGTATTGCATTTTTTCCAATACCTTAATAAAATATTTAAACTCATTATTTAGTCTCATAAAATACACATATTGTGCAGTCAACATTATTTAATTGCTTTTCGATCTATGTACTGCTCCTCCATCTACAAGGGTATTATGGACATTTGTAACCACGCATAACTGGAAATTGAATGAAACCTAACGGGAAGTGCATGGAAGGGATCAAAGCAAAAATTCGGGGGTACAGAGGGGATCGAGTAAAATTCGGGGGTATGGAAGAGATTGAGCGAGTTTTCATGGGTACACAAGGGATTTTCTCTTCATTTGGATATGGAAATGAAAATGGTGAGAGTTATGAACTAGGCTTTTCTTGATAATGAGATGCGGAAGATATGCATACTTTGATGATGGACCTTAATCATGACAATGATGAAATGCATGAAGATCAAGCGATAAGTATCACTTCTTATCTTCTAATTTTTGTGAGGTCCATATATATGATTTCGATGTTATGCTTATATAAGTGTGAGACTAATGTTTACTTGAGCCTTATCTTATTTAGTCTCCTTTACATTGGGAACATGGACATCATGAAGGTATGTGTTTATGTTTGTCTTTATCATTGCTACATGCCTTCTCTATGATAAACCCCATTGGTTCTTCTCTATTTATGCATACACTTGCCTTTCATGGATATTATTTTGTATGCATATATTTAGGAGAAGCAAATCCTATACACTTGTTGTGCATGTTCTAGTTTCATATTGTTCACCAATTGTTATATTGGATCTTTGCACTGAACTTGCACGTGAGTATATAACACTTGTGGTGTTAATGTATACTCAACAAACATATCCATATCTTTCATATGCAATCGGTTGGTCATCAAGTGGAGGATGACAACCGATTTGTTGAGACTAATGTTCTCCTTTGAGCTGTGCAAAGGAATAGGTCCCACCATGATGAGGCTAATGGATGACAACATGAGTTGATGGTCACCAAGCCAAAGACATCGCTATGTTGAAAAGAATAAAGTCAAGCTTGTGATGAGAAGAAATTCTTGACAAAGAATGGTCAAGGCCTCAGTATAAACTTGGTTGAACCGGATGGTCACAAGTGTTGATTTTGGCTCAAGCATTGACCACACGTTGGATGGCTCAAGGCAAAGGTATAATGGAGCTAAGAATGTTTTCTTAGTCTTTTCGCAGTCTTGGTGTTTGGTGTAGACTGGATTTGCTAGATAGACGCCGTACTATCAAGAGGGGTCTATGAAGTGAGCATGTCGATGATCTTGTGGCACATTAGTTCATATCCATTTAGGTGTATTTGGTGGGCTTGTCTAGCCAAGTATGGTGAGTTTTCTCAAGTCCAAAACAAAAAGAGAAGTGGGCACATCCAATAGGAATGGATAGCCTTGTGTGATCCCTTTCTCCCTAAGAAAATTTGTGTTTCTTAATTGGATTGTTCATGGGTTGGATAGCCCTTTGAATAAGCTTTCCATAGAGTCTGAGAACATCAGTTTCCGACATTTGAGTCAAGAGAAATCGTCGTTTTATTAATGGTCAGTTGTGCTAAAAAGTGACAAGTGGTCTGATCACAACCGTTATGGCGGTCTGACTGCAGTGTATTGTCCAGTCTGACCGTATCTCTCATGGTGGTCTGACTGCTGGTCCTGAAATTGAAGATAGGTCTCGTGTTGGCGATATGGAGGCCCCAGAGCCGAAGTCGGTCTGACCTGAGGTAGCGCGGTCTGACTTGAGCTGATCATGGTCTAACCGATCGAATTATGACGGTTAGACCGCAAGTGCATTAAATGCACTATAACGACTAGTTTTCTAGCCGCTACATTGGAGGCCGGTCGACCATCCATCCCATGGTGCTCTGACTAGCCGACACCTGTGAGTTGGGATTTTGCCCCTAACGACTAGTTTTGGTGGTTGGGGATATATATACCCACTCCCCAGCAGCAAGGGTAAAGTTTTGGCACTCCATTGCATTATCTTGAACCCTTGCAAGACCTCTCACACCCTTGTGCACATAGTTTATCTAGTGAGGTGTTGGAGTGTGAGTTAGGACAATCCAGGTGCATTGCTTCATTGGTAGAGCTAGTGTCGCACTTGCTCATCTTCAATAAGCATCCTAGACTTGTTACTCTTGGAGGTTGTCATCTCCTAGACGGCTTGGAGGAGTTACCCGGTAACCTCTTTGGGAAGGTTGTGGAGTAGGCCCAGTGTTGATTGTGAGTGGCTCGGTGTTTGCCATCTCTAGAGTGGTGGAAGAACAACCATAGTGATTGTCACGCCTAGAAATTTAGCCAAATTTTCAGACTATTTTGTGTATAAATCCCTGTCCAGGAATCAAGCTCGGGTACAAAAAAAGACATTAAAATACAGATCCAAACATAAAATAAAGCATATACATACAAAAGAGGCACTTAGTCCTCACACCGAAAAGAAAGCAGCAGCAACGAAAAAAGGCGATCCTAGCGGGGTTTCAGCTCTACTCCACAGACAAAACTTAACTGGGGTATAAGCCTGGGTCCTGTAACTTCGTGTGAAGAATATAGGTACCGGGTACCCACATGGCCTCCATATTTGACTAAAGATAGGAGGTGGACTAGATCCATATATTGTGTAATGGAGTAGGACTCGGTCATAATATTGCCTTGTGTTCTATGGCATGACTTAGAGTTCTGATTGAGTACTACCATGTAATTGATTAGGAAACTGATGCCGTGTTTGGCTAGGTTTTCCACTTTGTAACCCTGTCCCCCAACCTATATAAGGTAGGCAGGGAGCCCTCAAGGGCATGATCACAAAGATGACCGCAGCGATATCCACAAGTCAATCGTCAGATCAATATGCACCCGACAGATACAATCCCCAAATAGGAGTAGCGTATTACCTCTCATCGAGAGGGCCTGAACCTGTCTAAATCCTTGTCTTCTGCATCCATCCACTTTTAGGTCTCGTGCGCTACCCTCTTTTATTATTGCCGAATTCCAGTTTTGACAGTTGGCGCGTCAGGTAGGGGTTGCGTCAAGTTTTCCGTTGACAAGTGCGATGGTACCAATCTCTAACGACGCTGGATTCGCCAAGCTCGTTCTTTCCGTCTCGGATTCAATCTAGCCAGGGAGATCAATCTTGGCGAATTCAAAGATTTAATCTCCGATATCACCGGGTTTTTTTCCCAACTTATCGTTGTTTATTAGATTGATTTCTAATCTCAGATTGATCTCTTGATGTTCATTGTTGTTGTTCGCATATAATTACGCGGCACTACTGAGGCGATTCATGTCGGTCATGGACTCGTGGCGTCGCTATGCGGTTAACCGGCCACGAGCCTACTTCATTGCCGTGTTGTTGATTGAGACATTATCTTCACCATCTGTCACCCCCATCATTGCGGAGTGGGTTCTTCGCATCCATGGTTGGTGGATTATGCCGCTATTGTTGCTGGCAACATCGTCTTCACCACCAGCTGTCTCCGTTATCGCCGAGTGGGTTCTTTGCCTCCATGGTTGGTGGACTCCGTCACTGTTGTTGATGTGAACATCGTCTTCTCCACCGGCTGCCTCCGTCGTCGCCGAGTGGTTTCTTCGCCTCCACGGTTGGTGGATTACGCCGTCGTTGCTGATGACGACATCGTTTTCACCACCGGCTGCCTTCATTGTCGCCGACTGGTTTCTTCGCCTCCACGGATGGTGTACTCCGCCGCCGCTGCTGATGGCGACATTGACTCTACCGTCGGTCACCTCCGCTCTCACTGTTGAAAATACCAACAAGGTAAGTCATCATTAATTTTCTTCTTTATATGATATTTTCTTTTTCCTCTGCCTCACTACATCAATTGGTTCTCCGTTGAGCAGTGAGTCGGGGGCTACAGATGTTATATCATATTTTTGCAATAATTTTTATAATATTTATCTTGATTGCTTGCGAAATAATTCGAGTAAAAAAAGCGCCGATCGAGTTATGAAGCTCTATTTTTCGATGCTTTTTGTTCGGTTTGTCAACGGATGGTTGCCTTTGAGCTGATTCCTAGCACCCTTGGGGCTTGTTGGGTAGAGAGTATAACGCAAGGTGCTAAGTATTACTCGGACAAAATCTAAAGCATAAAGATAAAATAATTTATTTTTTGCTCTTAACAATTGCAAAAGTACCTGAATAGTAAATTCTGATCCGTGAAGCTTTGTTCCATGAATGGCCAACTCATGTCAATGACTAGTTGGGCAGAACGTTTAAACGTATGGAGTTATCTACTCGGGGAAATCAAAATCGACAAGAGGAGAATACATACTTATAAATAATTTAAAATGGTTGAATTTTCCTCAAGTACTATATTTACATCAGATACTACTCATCCTATATGTTTATATTGCAGGATCCAAATCCAGATATGCATAGTAGGGATTCATGGCTATAAGCTTATCTCCTACGCTTCAGGAATGGATCGGTCATAACATCACTGCTGGCTTGCCTTCGCCGCCATCGATTGGTATCTCCGCCTTCATGGCTGGCCTATTATACCGCTGCTGATGGGCGTCTTCGTCGTCACCGCTGGCTTGCCTTCGCCGCCGCTGACTGATGTCTTCGTCTTCACGGCTAGCCTACTATGAAGTCGTTGATAGGCGTCTTCATTTCACCGCTGCCGCCTCGTCTGTTATTGCCGA
Organism: Oryza officinalis; assembly: GCA_008326285.1. Lineage (NCBI taxonomy): Eukaryota > Viridiplantae > Streptophyta > Magnoliopsida > Poales > Poaceae > Oryza > Oryza officinalis. Next base: position 19,450,650 of record BDMV01000011.1, on the reverse strand, counting down.
CTGGTCTCTTCGCTTCTACGGTTATGCGTCTTCGCTACCGTTATTGAGCAACTTCGTCTTCATAGCCAGTCGCCTCTACTACTGCCGACTGGTGTCCTCGCCTTTATGATTGTGCGTTTTCACCGTCAGTTTGCTTCTGTTGCCGTCGATTGGTGTCCACTTCTCCAGCTTTGCTACTTCAACAACCTCGACATGTCTGAGAACTTCGACATCTCGGCATGCGCCACCAGATAAGACGTCATGTTAATCTACTATATCAAGTGGTGCTCCAATCCTCAAGATTTCCACTCGGACATCCTCAACACGTAACTTGACTCAAGCGATTGCTATTCGATGACAAGAAGTTTCAGTTCTTGACTCTATGTTTACTTGTTTTCCAACTAAGCATAGAATCGGGGGCTGCATAAATACAAGACTAAAATTCAACAGACATTATGTTAAGATGAAACAATCAATTAACCAGTCAGCAAGTTGTATGAAATCAACTTTGAAATCATCAGCTTCGTCTTCACTCTAGAGCAGGCTTTCTATTTCAGCACCTCCAACATTTTCACCGACAACTTTGGCTCTCAATGGATGCTGTCTACTCCAAGTTTCTCAAATGTCAAGTTCAAGATTTAATTTATATGTTATGGTTGAGTTCAGAGTTCTACTCGGATATTACTTTAAGCCTCCCAAGTTCGGCCTAGGGAGTTTGGAGTCATCAACCAATCAACTCAGATTTGACGAGTTGATCAACAATATCAACATTTACTCTCCTCCACGTGAAGCATCATCAACGATTACGACACCAAGTTCTATTATCATCATCATAAATCAAGAGGCGTTGCATCAATCTTCGCCACGCATACACTATTGTGAAGACAGCTACTCGATCTTGCACATCTTCTCAACAGTTTATTATCATTGACGTCATCTCCGGCACCTTCATTATCAGCATTACCATCATGTCCGGCCAATTACTGTCAACCAGGTTCTATGCTTTAGGAGTTTGGGCTTCGTCGACACTAAAATCTGATTGGATAACCAACATCGCCATCTTCATCAACATCTTGCCATGCCTCTTCGGCCTAATCTACTCTGTCACTATTCATGAGAACTTCGTCACTACTGGTCGTATTTGCTATCACTGGATGATTTCTTCACTTCTACGATTGGTGGACTTCGCTGTCACCGTTGAGTACTACCATGTAATAGATTAGGAAACTGATGCCTTGTTTGACTAGGTTTTCTGTAACCCTGTCCCCCAACCTATATAAGGTGGGCAGGGAGCCCTCTAGGGGCATGATCACAAAGATGATCACAGAGATATTCACAACTCAATGGTCAGATCAATATACACCCGGCAGATATAATCCCTAAACAGGAGTAGGGTATTACCTCTCGTTGAGAGGGCCTGAACCTGTCTAAATCCTTTTCTTCCACAACCATCCACTTTTAGGTCTCGTGCGCTACCCCCTTTTATTATTGCTGAATTCCAGTTTCAACACTTCGTCTTTAGTTCAGAAGCACAACACTTCTGAAAAGGGGGAAATAGGAAGGCTGAGTACAACCACCATATGCAAGCCAAAATAATGATGCAGACATGCAAGGGAAGACAAAGGGAGGTTTGTGGCTATTTGCATAAAGGCAGTTGTAAACATTTATAGTTTAAAATAATAAAACAATTGATTAATCGAGGCAAGATTAAACCTTCATTGAACGACGTTAAACCACGTTGAACAAGCCCAACCCAACCACCGGAACTACGCCAATTAATTATGTCCAATTAATTAGTTGTGTGGGACTAATCATGGTCTAGTCGATCGTCCATAACCACGAGCATGGCTATTCGAATAGTTTTACTCTGGCCAAAGGTGTACAACTGTACCCATAAGACACAATTCACCGTATGTCACCGTGCCATGCCTGACACGTCATCATGCGGGTGATGTTGACAAGACCCTTCGCATAACTCTCGCCAAACCATCCACACCACGCTGAGGTTTCACCCCCACCCCTAAATCAGGGTGGGAAGCCCCCTGTGCACCGTGGTGAATCTGACAGCCGATCAACCCCTAAGCCGAGGCCGACCCAACTCCATCATGCCCACCCTTGCCTCGGTGCGTAGGAAAGGGTCGAGCTATACTACAAGTCTAGCAGTTGCCCACGCTTGCTTGTGGTAGGCTCGGTAAGTCTTCTAGGGTTTCCCACAAACCGGTCCTTAATTTTCATGGGTGTGACAAGCAAAACCATGCATCCACAGCTCACCATTAAGCCATATTTTAGATGGATAATTATGACCATTACACCATGGCCAGGTGTTTCGAGCTCGTAGCTCATCCAAATTCTAAGAGTAGATAGTGTGATTATTATCCCATTAAGTGAGCTAGTGCAAATTAAGCAAGGCTAAGCATATCATACTTTTAGCAAGGTCCACATAAGCGACACAAGGTAGTCAAATTATCATCCAAATTTGACAAAAGATGGATAGCAAGTAAAAATGGCACAAGCAAGCATATGCTCAAGACATGCAATTTATTTGCAAACGGTAAAACATTTTATAAAGTAGGCTCAATATGCTCAAGGGAAAAACGTGTGACTTGCCTTGCTTCTTCAATCAATCTTCCAAACTCTTTTTCTCGCAAACATGATCTCGCGAACATGAATTTGCAAGTTGAATGGCTCAATTTGGAGTTCGTATGAATTAGTTATGAATTTTAGAAGTTTTGAGCCATTTAAATGAATTTTTGGAAGTAGATACGATTTACGACGTAATGATTATTTATTTTATCAGAGGAAAAGAGGACAACTAACATCAGCAAGGAGCGCCAGCGACGATGGGCGGGCCCCACACGTTAGCGGGTCAAGAGGAGGTTGGCCTACCATGGACCAAGTCCACAGAGGTGGCCAGGTGTACTGTGGATTAGGACCATGGTGGTCCACGGGCAACCAATGGCCCGGATCGGCCCGAGGCTTCAAGAGAGGGAGTGGACCTAGAGGCAGGCCGTGGGAGGAGGGAAAGCCGGCCTGGGAGGGAGAAAAGGGAAGGAAGGGAAGCGAGTCGGCTGAGGGAGGAGAAATAGACTTCGGCCGGAAACGGCCCAAGGCAAAGAAGGGGATTTTTAGTTTGTTTTTCTATTTAATTAATTGGTTAAATGAACTTTGTATTAGAGACAGTGATAGAGCCTTGGGAGACCATTTCGGTACCGGCTCCCACCTTGCCGATCTCTTGACGAGGAGGTTCGGAGGCTTGGTGGTTTGAGCGGTGAAGTTAGGCTTGCCTCAACGGTGACGTAGGAAGTTGGCAAGCTTCCGAACATCAGGTGGAAAGATCCTTTGTCACTTGTCTCTTTTATTTTGTGCAAATTTACTTTGAACAAGTTTACATACTAGACTTTATTTGTGCTAATATCACCCTAGGCTTACAAATCTCAACATAGGATAGCTTGTTTGTACACTTAGTTGAGACTAGTTGCTTAGGTTTTATATTGTGCAAAACCATTTTGATTTATGCTTTTGCATACAAAACTTGGTATTAGCCAAAAGTTCTAACTACCTATCCACCCCCTCTAGTCAGCCTCCTTGATCCTACAAGTGGTATCAGAGCTTGGTATCTCATTTTGTGGACTTAACCATTCCAAGAAAAAAGGATGGCTTCTAGGGATATAGTGCACCCGGGTGGTGATCCTCCTATATTTGATGGCACTAATTATGCACAATGGAGAATCCACATGATTTCTCATTTTAGGGCGATGAGCCCAAAAATATGGTGGAGTGTAGATGTGAGCTTTTCTTATGCTTTGGATGACCGTGCTCCAACAAGTGGGCAAGAGAAATGCCTACATCTTGACGCTCAAGCTAATAATGCTTTATTTTGTGCTTTGAGTGATGATATGTTTAATTAAGTATGCAATCTCAAGAGTGCACATGCTATGTGGTAAAGATTAAAGAAAAATATGAAGTTCCCACATTTGTGGAGAATGATTACACACAAGAATGGATGTTGAGTGAAGGCTCCACCTCCTCAAGTGATGATGAGGAGCTCCCAACAACATCCACATCACCTCATTGCTTAATGGCAAATGGTAAGAATGAGGTAAATAAAGATTCTCATGACAATATTATTGAAAGTAGCAGTGATGGTGATGATGATGATAATATTGATGAGCCTTTATATGATGATCTTTTTGACATGCTTAGGGAGGCTAGCAAATACATTGCCAAAGAGAAGAAAAAAAATTAAATTTTAGAGAAAACTCAAATTAAATTTTAGAGAAAACTCTTCTCTCTTTGAAAGACTCAAATGCAGAGCTAATAAATTTTTATAAGGAACTTTGTGTTTCTTATAAGGAGATAAAAGAAACTTACAAGTCTCTTCTAATTAGCAATGCTTTTAATAAGCCAAAGGTGGACATAGGCATCATGTAATTTAATGAGAAAATCCCTTGTGTACCCATGAAAACTCGCTCAATCCCTTTCATACCCCCGAATTTTACTCGATCCCTTTTGTACCTCTGAATTTTCGCTTTGATCCCTTCCATGCCCCTCCTGTTAGGTTTCTATTTGATATGTGACTTAATCTGCGTGTTACATTGTCAGTATTTTCAAAAAAATACCAAAATGCCCCTACCAACCCTAGCTAAACAGATCCAACCGTCTCCTTTATCCTCTCGACGCGAGTGGCTTCTGCGCCGCTGGCCTTCAGTTGCGTGCGCCACCATCCCGTCACGCACGCCGCCTGCCACTCCCCTCCCGTCGTGCGCGCCGCTGTCCATGCCCCTCCCCTCGCGTGCGCCGCCGTCCTATGCCCTCCCGTCGTGGGCGCCGCCGGCCACCGTCATCCCGTCACGCGAGGGGGCGCTGCCAGCCACCATCCTGCAGTCACGGGGGCCGCCGTCCACAGCCCTCTGTCGCGGGCACCACTGGCCACCGTTATCCCGTCGCGCGATGGGGTGCCGCCAGCCATCGTCCTCCAGTTGCGGATGCTCCTGATGTTTTGCAATGGATTTTCTCCTTTGTCCACAGCAAGTTTTGCTTCCTGTGATTGTACCAATTTCTTGTATAGAAGAAACTGATGTCAATTTGATTTGCCTGACCCTATTATTTTTTTCAAAACAAAGAGTTCAATGTATTGCATTTTTTTCAATACCACAATAAAATTTTTAAACACAATATTTAGTCTCATAAATTACACATATTGTGCAGTCAATATTTTTTAATTGTTTTCCAATCTATGTGCTGCTCCTCCATCTACAAGGGTATTATGGACATCTGTAACCACACATAACTAGAAAATGAAGGAAACCTAACGGGAGGGGCATGGAAGGGATCAAAGCGAAAATTCGGGGGTACAGAGGGGATCGAGTAAAATTCGGGGGTATGGAAGAGATTGAGCGAGTTTTCATGGGTACACCAGGGATTTTCTCTAATTTAATTGATGATATACCATGTATAACTAGTTCATGCATTACATCTAAGGCTAGTGTGTCCACCTCTTGTGATGACTTTCTAGATATACCTTGTAGCTCAAATATAGATGAAAATTCTTGTTCTTCCTCCCCTATGTATGTTGTTGCTAATCTTTTAGAGGAAAACAAGAAACTACAAGTCCAAGTTGAAGAACTAAAAGAAGACTTGGATAAAATCTACAAAGGGAAGGTCACTCTTGAAGAAATCCTAAGCAAGCAAAAGAGCTCAAATGACAAGTGCGGACTTGGCTTCCACCTCAAGGAGAATGCTAAGAAGACAAGGCACATGCCTATATATGCAAGGAAGCATGCATACTTAAGAAAGGATGAAAAGAAAAATTTGAGCAAGAGCCATCCTCACATTACATGTTTTGGTTGTCATGAGAAAAGACATTTTGTCTCGATGTGCCCCAACATGAAGGATGAGAATTGCAACTCATCAAAATTGAGTTAAACTAGCAAGAAGCAAGAGAAGAAGACAAGTTATAGAGGTCAAAGCAAAACTTGCTACAATTGTCGGGAAAAGGGACATATTGATAAAAATTGTTCCATAGGTAACACTCCTAAGCCTACTATTATTTTTGATGATTATGCGCTTAGGAAAAATAGGGAAGGCTATGTGTTTGCTAGATATGTTGGTTTACCTAGACTTTCACCTAGGAGGACCATTTGGGTGCCTCACAATTTGGTAACTAACATTGATGGGCCCAATTTTGTTGGGGATCAAAATGTGCTCAAATGAGAATATAGGCACATGGAGTGGCATTGGAGGTTTGGCCTATGCGATTAAATGTGATTCTCACCAAGTTCAAGAATTGGAGCCAAGAATGAGGATGGAGAATTCACATCAAGGACTAATACCATCTCGGTAACATGTTTTTGGTCTGAAAATTCTTTTTTATAACCTTGTGTAGATTGCATTGCATTCTAATAGTTCTTTCCAAAATTAAATTCCCTTCTGTTATGAAAGTCATCATATATGCATGTTGAGCATAATGGGTTGCGCATATGAAGCTATAGGTTTGATCATATCCATGCATCATATTTGCCTCATGTTGCTTTTGTGCTTATTGTCAATTATATTTGATCTTAGGTTGATCTTGTGTTTATTTCTCTATCTTTGTTGAGATGATGAGAATATCACATTAAGGGAAAGTATTACATTTCTTACATATGCACTACAACTCTTAGGATGTGAACAAAGTGACCAAAGTGCTAGAAAGGTTTTCAAAAGGCCCATTTTGACCAAAAGTCATATTTTGGAGAAAAACTGTAATTCCTCAAAACTACTACGTGGAAAATGTTTCAAAAGGTCTCTAATACGTTTTTCAAACTTTAATTTGCAAGAAAAACTTTTTATAAAGTGAAAATGCATTTTTGGCAAAAATTCTAGTTTCTAGTATAGTATCTTGTTTTGGAGCAAAACTATTTTTCCCTCTACAAGGATTTCTAAAGGGAATTTGAAATGGAGCCCAAAACAAGTTAGATAGAGTTGGTCATTTCAAATATTTTTGGTTTTTGAACCTTATCCAAAAGACCAACCTATTAAAAGGAATTTCATGGCAAAATTCTCCAAAAATCTTAACTAAACCATATATGATCAATTTCTAGTACTTGGTTGAGTTTATTTTTTAAACCTGAATAATTCCATCTTATTGGCTCAAAATAAGATTTGAACTTCATGCATACCAATTTCTCTCAAATACCATCTCATTTGCTTCTTTTTGTATTTTTGTAGGAATGTATTTGTAAATAGAGATTGTGTAGCCTTTTTCTCAAACTTGTGCTTTACCATCAAATCTTGAATTCATGGAGAAAAAATGAGAGATGCATCGAGCGAGAGTAATTTGAATCAAATCCATCTTTCTTTTGCTCCCAAATATGAATTTTCCAAAAAGTTGTGTCCATAGCCTTTTAAAAGAGCCTTTTTGGTCAAAAGTCAAAAATCCAACTTACAAAACTATTTAAATATGCATTTCAAATGTTTTGCAAGGCTCTTGGAGTAAAATAGCAAAATTGTCCTTATTAGGATCTTATAAGATCTTATTTTTGTTGAAAATGTTTTAATCTCCTAAATCAAAATCTGTTGAGTTTTTGAAAAGGTTGTAAATACAAAACTTTTAGAGTTGGTCATTTCAAACATTTTTGTAGTTAAAAATTTTCCTAAAAGACCAACCATTCAAACTCTACAACCTTTTGAGTTTCAGCCAAAACCTTGACTTGACCAGATTTGGCCTAAACATGCATATGGTGGTTTAAGCCATTTGTGCCGAAATTCTTTGTGAATCATGGCTTGGAAGTGTATCTCTAACCCTAATAAGGCTTTACAAATGTCAACCTCCATGGATTTGAAATTTGAATGTGATTTGAGCTCCCAACTCAAATTTACTAAACCTAAAGCCTACAATGCTCATTTTGTATTTTCTTTTGATAGAAATATGATTTTTAAGAAATTCTTTGTGGAAAAGTTCCTAGTAAGTATAAATATCATTTATGCAAGGTTTCAACTCATTTGGATTTGATTTGCAAAGATTTTGAGCTTTTCCCTTTTTGCTCAGCTTGATTTTTTTTTTCAGAAAAAGCATTATTTTGGGCTGATTTGTGACTTTTGCATCTCCAAATGGGTTGCAAATTTAAAGGAGCTCATCATATGACTTTTGATCCTCTATAGTTGAGCTTCACTGACAAATTTACCCAAAATGTTTAGAGGTCATTTGGATGCTTTTTCAATGCTCTTTTAAAGCTCATCTTGAATGTCCAAAATCTGAAAAACCTGAAACCTTCAGCTTGTTGAAGCTTTGAGGTGTTTTTATCTCTAAATGGGATGCAAACTAGAGTAACTTAAAATAAAACTTTTGGTCCTCAATAGTTGAAGTTTACTTCCAAATTTACTTAGAATTTTCAGTGGTCATTTGGATGCCTTTTCAACCTCATTTTCAGTCTGCAAAAATCTGAAAAAGTCGGAATTTTTCAGTTGGCGGAAAGCTTGTGAGCTTCATTTCTTCATTTTGGTTGAGATCTAGGCAAATGTACCAAAATAAAACTTGTGCATTCTTTCATGAACTATCTCCATAATTTATGGCATATTTTTTCGAGCTCGTTTGGATATGTTTCTATTGGTAAAGGATGACAACTTTGCTATGTCCTTTTCAGCTAAACATGGATTTCAAAGTGCATATCACTTCTTGTGGATTATTTGAACATGGTGGTTAAATAAAAGGCGTATCAAGTAACGAGTTCTTTGTTGTTCTGAAAATTTTCATGAATCCTTGAGCTCTTTTGGATGTGCTACTTGCTTGAACTCGTTCTCCTTTGAGATATGCAAAGGAATAGGTCCCACCGGCTAATGGATGACACTATGGGTTGATGGTCACGAAGCCAAGGACATCGCCATGTTGACAAGAATAAAGTCAAGCTTGTGATGAGATGAAAGTCTTGACAAAGGATGGTCAAGACCTCAGCATAAACTTGGTTCAATCGGATGGTCACAAGTGTTGATCTTGGCTCAAACATTGACCCCAAGTTGGATGACGCAAGGAAAAGGTATAATGGAGCTAATAATGTTTTCTTAGTCTTTTCCCGATATTGGTGTTTGGTGTAGACCGGATTTGCTAGGTAGGCGCCGTATATCAAGAGGGGTCTATGAAGTGAGCAAGTGGATGATCTTGTGCCATATTAGTTCATATCCATGTAGGTGCATTTGGTTGGCTTGTCTAGCCAAGTGTGGTCAGTTTTCTCTAGTCCCAAACAAAGAGAGAAGTGGGCACGTCCGATAAGAATAGATAGCCTCGTGTGCCTATGTCTGATGAAGTATCCTTTGGAGTGTGAGCCCTTTCTCCCTAAAAAAAGTTGTGTTTATTTGATGGATTGTTCATGGGTTGGATAGCTATTTGAATAAGCTTTCCATAGAGTTCAAGAACATCAATTTCTGACATCTGAGTCAAGAGAAATCGCCGTTTTACTAATAGCTGGTTGTGTTGAAGAGTGACCTACAGTCTGACCGCAGCCCTTATGGTGGTCCGACCACAATGTATTGTCCGGTCTGACCGTAGCTCTCATCACGGTCTGACCGTTGCTCTTGAAATTGAAGAGAGGTCTCTTGTTGGTGATACAGAGTTGTTAGTGCCTAAGTCGATCTGACCGGAGCCAATCACGATCTAACCGACCGGATTATGCCGGTTAGACCGCAAGTGCATTAAATGCATTATAACTGTAAGAAACCCAAATTTTAAAAACTTGTAAAGTCAATATAATGAAAATTTTCATTTATTGTGGTGAAATTATTTTAGTTGTTTTTGGATTTTCTATGCATCATTTCATTTTTGCATACATAAATTAAAGTAATAATAATAACAATAATGAATAAAACAACAAATCCAATTAGTTATAGCTGAATCTTGCATCGAAGAAAAAAGTGAAAACCCAAAATTGAATCAAATTAAAATAAAAATGGTAAAACTTGTTTAAATTTTCAAAAAATAAACTACATATGGGAAAAATCCGAAATTCATCAAATGAAGTTCAAGGCTACTCTAAGCTCCAGTAAAATTTGCACAAGATTTTAAGCAGTGTAGCTATCCCAAAAAATTCCTCAAAACCCTCGGTTTTCCTCCTCCTTTTCCTTCCTCTCCCTTGTGGATATTCCGTCGAACACCTGGCAAGCAAGATCGAGGTCGTGGACACCGAGCCGCCCTAGCTGCCTCTATGCATGAATCCCGCCGGCAAAGCTGAGGCAAGGCTGCGCAAAGCCGACGCCACCTTTGCCCGATGCCATGCTACGCCCAGGCGCTGCCCTCGCCGCGCGCCTCGCCAACCCGGAGCCACCGTTCTTCTCCACCAACCCAATGCTGCCGGTCTCTCTCCCCTCTCTGCTCGAGCAACGACTCGACGCGACATTGCGCCACCCGACCACGCCTGCAAAGCTGTGTGCATGCCTACAAAGCCGACGCAAAGCCGAAGCCCTGTCCGTCGTGATTCCCGCTGCCGCCGTGCTCCTGCCAAACGAACGAATCACGACAAGTGCTCGATGCTGGCCGCCTCCCTCTTCCTTGCCTATAAAGAGCCATCGCGCCAGCCATCTCCCCAACTCACCCTCGACCACCTCCAGCCCGAGCTTGCTCCCATCTCCCCATGGTGCACTGGGAATGGCCGCGCCATCACCACGGTTTTCACCGGCTAGAGCATCGCTGCCTCACCCCGCGCCAAGCAAACCGCTGCCTCTGTGAGCCCCCTATCTTTCCCTCGTGCCAGCATGCTCCTATGAACTCCGTAACTCTATTCCCTCAACAAATTTCAGGGGAAATCGACCGAAGAGCCGCTGCCACCATTGTCGTCGTCGGCCACCTTGGGAGCTCGTCGCCACGCCATCTCGGACCTCCTCTGCCCAAATCAAGCACAGGGTAAGGTTCCTCATAGTCCCTAGGTGCTCCCATACCCTTTAATCGAGCCGCTGTTCGCCGTATCCCGTCGTCCGTCGCCATCCCGAACCACTGACACCACCGGCCATGGTGCCCGCTGCCGCCGCCTCTAGAAGGTGCAGGAGGGCCCACTTTAGCCGCCTCGGTCATCGGTCGAGCAACCCCCTTCGCTGTCCGTCATCGGCGGGTTCGTACCGAGCTGTCGCACGCGCTCCCCTTCCACCGTTCGGTAATGAGGAAGAAGACAGGACCCATTCGCGAATAATCTAAAACCTAGGATTCCTGATACAAAGAGCTAACACACTTACATGTGAGACCTTGGACTTATTTGTAAATAGTCGAAAGGTTAGGGTTCGAGTTATAAAATGCAAAAGAGACTGACTTGTGGACCCTTCTGTTTTAAAAACAAATGCTTCAACCAGAAATGCGCCTTCCTAGTAGGAAAGCGTATTGTTCAAAGTATTCTATAGATCTTTAATATAGAAAATTAATAAATTTGAGAAAAGGTTTTCTATCAGTTATATGCATTGAAAAATGCTAAAACTTTATAAAATCATAGAAAATTCATTTTAACTCCGATTCAAATTTTGTTAAGATTCATAAAATTATTATCTTTAATATTGTGTGCTCAAACTTTGCACCACTATTGTATAAAATTTCACTAATTTAAATTCGAATAGTGACCTTCATATCCATCGTATTTAAATCTTTAAAACGTGATAACTCCCACATACGATATCGGATTTAAGTGTTTCTTTCTTCTAAATTTATATTAAATCACCGTTTACACACTGAACATGTTCATTCATCATGCATCATATTTTATCTTGGAGTTTTATTGGATGTTCATTTGAATGTGCATTTAAATTTAAATAGAGGATGAATCAATTGTTGCCATTGACGAGAATTTGCAGGACCAAGAGATATTTGAGGAACCAACTGAGCAAGGCAAGTCCTATTCAATTTCTCTTTCGATCATGTTGAATCCTATATTTTTGCAAATGCTTTATTATTTATAAATTGCATGAATGTTTTATAAAATAGGGTATTGGTAGAATTGACCCATTTGTTGCATTATCAACCTTGATATATTGATTATCCTTACTGTTGAAGCACTAGGCTGGGTATACATAGGTGTTGTTCAAGCACCATGTGGGTATATTCGAGCTACTACTATAGCTATTGCTTAGCCATGCTTAGAAAATTACCGTTGATTACATATGACATTCACTCTTTACAAATGGGATATTTGAAAATGTTGTACAGAGGGGTCACCTCTGTTATTTGTGAAAATTGAAAAAAAACTGAAAATGATGATTTTAGACTTGGGTGGCAAATGGCGTGCATATGGTCGTAGTTGCACATCGATAGAGGGAGTATTCGCCCGGGTCGATTAAGGACCGAACTATGTGTCACCAACTAAGTATATCATGTAACCACATGTGTTGTTTATGGGATAGCCTTAGCTTATTAAGTTGCTTAATGTCTAACCTTGCATTTTGGTAGGCCAGAGTAGTATGAGTTATGTTGTGTGTATTGATGATAATTCTATTGTGTTGAGTTTAACTCAGAGGAGCTACCCTGTGTGTCAGGATACGGCATGGGCGTCTAAGTTTGTCCAATACAACGGTGTAGTGCCTCGTGGGGAACTGGATGGGTTGCTGCCATGGCGTTAGGTTTAAGGTGTGGGCCCGGCACCTAACGGCTCTAGGTCATATGCCTAGTGTGGATTTTCACTCGCCGTTGCAAATGCAAGGTTAGGCATTAGGCAATGTAATGGCTTCGTTATGACCTCTAGACCGCATTCAATATGTAGAGTGTGATAGTGCTTCGCGAGCATAAAATAAACTAGAGTGTTCATATCATATAGGTAAAGCTATACAAACATTGCAGAGTCTAAAACTAATTGATTAGCCGTGCTTATGGTCATGAGCAACTTGATGAAATGATACAAGTACATTATTGGTGATTTATTAAAACGTTTTTGTGAAATGGGTATGGTGAATATTGGTGATATTTTGCCCGATGTGGGCTGAGAATAAATTGCTTACTAGTTGCCAAGGAGGGCACACAGATGGTATTATGATGATATTTATGTTATATTACTGTTGTTTACTCTTTAATTTACAAATTTCGTTGTAATTTACTATTATTTACTGTTGTGAAACAAAATTTGCTTTATGCCAAAATGAGCCAAAAATATAGTCATCTTTGATCTTAGCTTACAATAGTCCTAGGTTTTCCCGAGGTTTGGGTAGGGCTTGCCAATACCTAGTGTATTGACCCACCTCTTGTTGTTGTTTTTTTAGAGTTGGATGTAGGTTGTGAGGTGCCTATGACGATTTCTTTGCACCGGGTACCAGAGTTTCTAAGGATGGTACTTTCTAATGTGATTCCTAGTCGATTGCCTGTGTGGTTTGGTAGATGGGCACACCGAAGAACTTATGTATCTTGTATCTTATTTTTCCGCTGCATTTTAAAACTTTTTTATTTGGCCAGTTGGCCTAGCTACTATGTATGACTGTTGCACTGTTAAGTTATGAGAACCATTTTATCCATTAATAAGTTATGTAGGAATGTGATAACAATGTTGTGGGTGTGTGTACTAGCCACTGATCATGGGAATAGTATGGTGTACGCTCTAGGTATTCAGGAATTCTGTCCCCGGGTGCCGATAGTAATGGCTAGTTTTCTAGCCATTGCATTGGAGGCCGTTCTGACCGGCCACCCCATGACGATATGACTGACCGACACCTGTGTGTTGGGATTTCGCCCCCAACGGCTAATTTTGTTGGTTGGGGGTACATATACTCACTCCCCAATAGCAACGGTAAGGTTTTGACATTCCATTACATTATCTTGAACCCTTGCAAGAGATCTTATACCTTTGTGCACTTAGTTTATCTAGTGAGGTGTTGGATAGTGAGTTAAGCCAATCCAAGTGCATTGCTTCGTTGGTAGAGCTAGTGTGACACATGATCATTCTCAACAAGCATCCTAGACTTGTTACTCTTGGAGGTTGCCACCTCCTAATTGGCTTGGAGGAGTTGCCCGGTGACCTCTCCAGGAAGGTTGCGGAGGAGGCCCGGTGTTGATTGTGAGTGGGTCGGTGTTCGCCATCTTCGGAGTGGAGGAAGAACAACAATAGTGATAGAGACTTGGAAGACTACTTCAGGACCAGCTCTTGATGAGGAGGTTCGAAGGCTTGGTGATTTGAGCAGTGCAGTTGGGCTCGCTTCAACGGTGATGTAGGAAGTTGGCAAGCTTCCGAACATCGGTTGGAAAGATCCTATGTCACTTGTCTCTTTTATTTTGTGCAAATTTACTTTCAGCAAATTTACTAGAGTTTATTTGTGCTAATATCACCGTAGGCTTGCAAACCTCAATATAGGTTAGCTTCCTTATGCACTTAGTTTGGACTAGTTGCTTAAGTTTTATATTATGCAAAACCGCTTTGATTTACGCTTTTGCATACAAAACTCGGTTTTAACCAAAAGTTCTAAAACCGCCTATTCACCCCTCGCTATTCGGCCTCCTTGATCCTACAATAAGAACTTAAATAGATTAATGCATGGAGATGACCGGATTGCTACACACACTGGTCGGGTAAGGACCAAGTGTAGCTGTATCCAGACCACTCGTAGAGGTGATGGGAGGATCGGTACCACGCTGGTCAAGGACCAGGTGTAGTAATACCTTGACCACTCGTAGAGGTGGTGAGAGGATCGCTACCATGCTGGTCGAGTACTAGGTGTTTAATCATACCTCGACCACTCGTAGAGGTGGTGGGAGGATCGCCACCATGCTGGTCGAGGACCTAGTGCAGTCGTACCTCGACCACTCATAGAGGTAGTGCGAGGATTGTTACAACCGCTAGCCGAGGACCAGGTGTAGTCGTACCTCAACTACTCGTAGAGGTGGTGGGAAGATCGCTACAACCGTTGGCCGAGGACCAAGTGTGTAGTCGTACCTCGACCACTCATAAAGGTGGTGGGAGGATTGCTACAACCGCTGGCTGATGATCCCTCTACTTGGTATGTCACTGTCGACAGGCTATACCCGCAGATGGTATTTGTAGAGTATGAGGATCGTTGGAACCAGGGTACACGAGATTAAGGTAAAAGAGACAAGAGACAAGGATTTTTATACAGGTTCGAGCCCCTTAACTAATAGGTAATAACCATAATCCTATTGGCCAAAACCGGTGTTGTCTTTATATATCAATATCTTACAAGTACAATATTTGGGATGACCTAATTTAGTCTATGCTTCCTCGAATATGAAGTCAGCAAGATTGGAGGACGCCCTATATCTCTCTTGTCGGCCTCTATGGCTTCATATTGGGTATGTCTAGGCTTGCCTTGGTGGATATCGACTTGTCTTGGATTGTCTAGATCTGTATTGACTTATATTCGCCTCTGTTGGCCTCTCCCTTCTCCTCCTGGGGCCTTGTATTTATATTCTCGAGTGGTCCCTTGTCCAAGTAGAAGTAGGGAGCCAAGTATGGATACGAGCCGAGTAGTCCTTGTACTGTCTTCTCTTTCCTTATCCAGAACACCTTTCGTATATGAGGGTTGATTTTGTATAAGACTTGATATATGGTGAACCCCGCCGAGTGTAAATACAAAAGTATTACGTCTTATCTATAACACTGACACAAATCATTTCTCAATTAAGTTTTCATCATGGTAGATTTTCCTGTGGTATGAAAGTTTATTTTTGGATTGTATGGAGTGCCGCTGGATAAATTTACCTTGTAGGCCTAAAATTCTATGGGCATGTTTTAAAGGCAGTGAGTTCTTTACAGCCTCACACTGTTAGACATTTTGGATTTTAATTCATGCATGAATTTATATATATGCTTCATATATATGTTTAAATTTATATGTACGTTAGTGAATCAAGACGTGAAATGTGTCAAAACGTCATATATTATGGAACCAAGTGAGCACATGTTATTTGTAGACTATACCCCTATAATAATTGAGACAACAAAGACCCTAATTATTAATAAAAAACTGTTTTATTACTGTTGGTTTTTTTCCACCCTAATACAATCAAGTTTCTATTTTGCGGCTAAGAACCGCTGTTGCGCCCTTGTTAACGGTAGCAACGATGTTTTTTTTCCTCTCTTTCTGTATCAGTAAAGATCCCTAATCAACAAGACCAAAATTAATTACAATGCTCTAAATGTTAGTTTCTCCACGGATGATGTGTAGCACTGAAAGAACACAGCACAACGGTAATTCTAATGACCGGCAGTACCGTTGATTTGTTTCCGTTGTTATCTCCTGAAAATCCTCGAACAAATGCGGTTAAACAACCCTTGTTGTCTCTTTCCATCTACTCATATACTTGCCTAATAATCGGAGGCGTTCTGATTTCTCTTTAGATCTAAAGCGGTTTTATCTGCACGGATGTCTCACCGAACAAATATCAGATCTCTGTTTGTATTGGGAATTTTTTGTATTTTTAGAATTTTTTTTAATATTTACAGAAATATTATAGCGCCGAAAAAATTTGCAAAAATAGACCCTGCCGCCCTTCGCAAGGGCGGCAAGCCGACGTGGCACACGCGCGCTGGACGGCGCGGGACGGCCGTCAAGGAGGAGCTGGGCGTTTTGCACTCTGCCCCCTTGCCGCCCTGGCAAAGGGCGGCAAGGCCCCCTTGCCGCCCTTACAGAGGGCGGCAGGCCTGCCCGCCTATAAAACCCAGCCGGCTGCTTTCAGGAGGCCATTCCCTCCTCACCTCTCCACATCCAAAAAAAAAAGGAGAAGGGGAGGAGAAGAAAAGAAGAGGCGAAGCCCTACCGGTTTCAAACTTCGATTTCAGGTAATATTCGTAGATTATATACGTGACTAAATATATGATGTTAACTAGGATATCACTTGTATTTTTGTAGAACTTTGGTTGGATAAATGCATTGTATGAAATAGGGTTTTACCTGTGGTACTATATAAATATATATTGTTAGATGTAGGTAACTTAGTAGATCTGTAGTATTTGTAGTTATTAGGTTTGTAGTTTTAAATGTTGTTGAGTAACATTGCAATAGAATATATAAAAATTTAGGTACGTTGCAAAGAAGATATTACACTGTAGTCGTTTATTATGTAAAATAATGGCCTAGTAATTAACTTTACAGATATGTCCAGTAAACTTATATTTCAACTATACCATGGTCAAGGAAACGTCCGTTATGGGCCAACTGGGGTAGATCTGTCAGAATTTATTGTAACAGCAAGGGGAATTGATAGGCCAGCTGAGAGGAGTGTACCTTCTATAAAAAAATGGTTGATGCGGGGCTTGGGAGTTGATCCACAGACTAGTGACATTACAATCTATGTTGTAGTAAGTCGGGCAACAGAGGGTTTTTATTGGGAACTAATGCCGGTTCAAAACTCTGGGATGTGGAGATGGTATGTGGAGAATGCATTGCAACGTGGGTGGCCTCTAGCTATGGTTCCGTATGTTCATCCGAAGGATCCAAGTGTACAGATGAACATGGATGATGGCGAGGGGCCAAGTGCAGAAGTGAATGAGATTGAAGTGGATCAGGTCAATGCACCAGAGGAAGATGGAGTAGCTCCAGTAGTAGCTCCAGTAGGCATGCAACCTGGTGGAGTGGCTGACGAGGGGGAGACTGTGGGTGCCATTGTGGACGAAATGGAAAAAGAGGATCGTGACAACGAGCGTGTGGAGGAAGATGATTCGTCAGATGATGACGAGAACAATATTAATCCAGCTGAATGGGCTAGTGATGATTTTTCTGGTTTGGTCATCTCTGAAGGGGAAAATGTGAGATGGGAGTACAAGGAAAACGAGATTATCGAGGGAGCGAGGTATGGTAATGGAGAAGACATGAAGGAGGCGGTGAAGCATTATGCAGTGTCACTTCATAGGGAGTTTTGGGTTGCCAAGTCTAACCGGACACAATATGAAGTTAGGTGTGTTAATGAAAAAGATGGGTGTCCGTGGAGAGTGCACGCCTATAAGGGGAAATGGAAGGACTACTGGACAGCGTCGGTCGTTACGAAACATACTTGTTATCTACCTGGTGTTCAGAAATACCACAGGAACATTACATGTGCATTTGTTGCATCTGAGATGTATGCGCATGTCGTGGACAATCTGGCATATGAACCGAAGTCAATAATCCGACATATCGAACAGACATTCAAGTATACAATTAGCTATGCCAAGGCGTGGAGGGCCAAACAGAAAATAATAGAGATGAGATTTGGAACTTATGAAGCCTCATATGACAATTTGCCACGTCTGCTATCTGTTATCCAACAAAGAAACCCTGGGACCTCTTGTGCACTCAAGACATTCCCCTCAATTGAACATCCTGGCAAGACTGTGCTGCAAAGAGCGTTCTTAGCTCTACATGCATGCAAGATGGCATTCGTGCACTGTCGTCCAGTTCTTTGTATTGATGGGACATTTTTGACCGGGAAGTATCGGGGCCAGATACTAACAGCAATTGGGGTAGATGGGAACAATCAGGTATTACCGTTGGCATTTGCTTTTGTCGAGAGCGAGAACACCGACAGCTGGTACTGGTTCCTCCATCTGGTTAAGACAGAAGTTGTTGGTATGAGGCCCAATGTGTGTCTAATACATGACAGGCACGCCGGTATGCTTCGAGCGATAGAAGAGTTAAAGTTTGGGAGTATGGAAAGAGGATACCCTGGCCAGTGGGAAGATGTACAAAGCAGGTGGTGCATGCGTCATATGGGAGCTAATTTCTTCAAGCAATTTAAGAACAAGGAGTTGATGAACATGTTCAAGAGGCTATGCAATCAGAACCAGGAGAAAAAATTCAATGAGCTTTGGAAGAGATTAGATGAGTTGACAGGCAAATGTAGTGACCAGCGTGCAACAAGACCAGCGGCCGCTGTACCTGACCCTCCTCAAGCACTCGGAGCTCTCCCAACAGACAGTGTAACATTGGTTAGAAGAACTGGGGAGCAAATTCGAAAATTTTCTCAGTGGATTGAGAATGAGCCAAAAGAGAAATGGGCAAAGACTTATGACACAGGTGGTGCTAGATATGGTATAATGACAACAAATTTGGCGGAAGTTTACAACTGGGTGATGCGCGGTGTCCGTGGACTCCCACTAGTTGGTATAGTGGAGTTCATTTTACATGGGACATGCAAGTATTTCAGGGAGCGGTTCCAAGCAGTTTTTCCCTCTATGCCGAACAACAACATTTTATTTGGAACTTTCATGGAGAAAAAACTAGCGGAGTGGCGTGCAAAGGCCATGAAACATCGAGCTCTAGTGCAAGGTACCCAACAACACAGGTTTGAGGTACTCTGCCAAGATAAGGCAGGCAGGGGTATCTACCGCAAGAGAGTAAAGCAGGAGTGCGTTCTCAAAGACGACGGCACATGTCATTGCTCCTGTAGAAAGCCGACGCTGCTCCACAGGCCATGCACCCATGTCATTTCCGCGGCATCTGAGTGTGGCATCCAAGATGCAGTATATGTGTCACAATACTTCTCCAAGCAAGCAATATATCACACATGGAGTGGCGAGATTTTTGGCTTCGGTGTAGCTGGGGAGTTCACAAAGATTAACGATCCGATAATCTATATTCCTGACCCAACGAAACTCCGAGACAAGGCGGGACGGAGGAAGACTCGGCGCATCCGCAACGATATGGACGAGTCGGAGGCAGGCAGGGTGAAGCGGTGCAGCAAATGCGATGAACGTGGCCACACCTACAAGTATTGTCCTGAAGACAAGGAAAAACCAAGTGCGGCAGAGGCAGGTCTATCAGGATCAGCAGCAGATGGAGCTCGCCCTACGGGTGAAGGCACTACTTCAAGGCGACCCCGTCCTAGACGTTCTCGTGGAACGTCCGGTTACGTGGTGTAGTTCGTGTGTTGTATGTTGGCAAAAGGCTTTGCTTGTAATTTCGTTCGAACTTATCGATATGTTCGCATTGTGTTGTGTTGCGAACCACTTGTTAGACTTCCGCATGTAATGTCTTTATGTTTTACGGCTTGTAATTTTGTTTTATGTTATTTCATTCTCGTTACGTGCCTTTGTGTAACGAAAGTTATGTTCTCAATAATCTGCACTCTTGCATGTCTCTATAAGTATTCTTCCGTTTCAGATAACTTGTTTTTACAATTATATTATTACCTTCTTATTTACCCTAACATGTAACACGTTATTTGCAGAGATGGCACATCCTGAGTTGTTGGATCCGGCGATAGATCAGCGCCACCGGTCGTACCTTACTGCGGTGGAGGGGGCTCAGCTTGGGACGTTCCGTCCACGGTCGTCACGCGAGCGACTTTTGGTTCACGACTCCTTCGTCGAGAGGTATGGTTTTACTGTGTTCACGACACCGGGCTTACCTTACTACGGTGGAGGGGGCTTAGCAATGTGTTCATTTTAACGTCTGGTATTATTTCGCTTTCGCAGGTTGCGTGAGGCCGGTCTCTTACCGTTGGCTCGGCTAGTTGAGGCCGCCACCGGCGACGCTGACGTGACGAGACGTTGGGACCCGGACAGGTCCCTCCTAGCAGCGTTGGTCGACCGGTGGAGGCCGGAGACGCACACTTTTCACCTGCCGTGCGGTGAGGTAGCCCCTACCCTGCAGGATGTCTCGTACTTGTTGGGGCTACCGCTCGCGGGAGACGCTGTCGGGCCAGTTGACATGGGTGTGGACTGGAAGGACGAGCTGACGGCACGTTTCGCACCCGTGCAGCGCCTACCAGGTCTACCGCTCGAGCCGTTGCAGCAGCACCGCAACACCGGGCCTACGAAGAGGTGGCTGCTTCAGTTCACTGTAAGTTCTTTCTACCTAAACTGACGTGTATTATGTACGTAACTTGTAAAGTGCCTAACATTTCATCCAACGCTTGCAGGTTGACCAGCTACCGGAGGAGGCCGACGAGTACTCCTTCAGCCGTTGTTTGGAGGCGTACTTGTTGTGGCTTTTTGGGTGGGTGATGTTCTGTGGTAGTCACGGACACTCGGTCGACCGGGGTCTCGTGCACTACGCCAGGAGCATCGCCGACGCCGCGGTCGGTGAGGTGCCTCAGTGGAGTTGGGGCTCCGCGTTGCTGGCGGCTCAGTACCGTGGCCTCTGCGAGGCTTGTACCAGGACGGACCCTGGCGCGATCTTCGGTGGGTGCCCTCTCTTCATTTCTCTTTGGGCGGCTGAGAGGTTTGCGATCGGCCGCCCCCTTGTGGAGCACCACCCTTACGACGCGTCGCTGTACGAGAACAGACCGGCGGTCGACTACCCAACGATGGGTACTCTGTGGTGCCGGCGTCAGGTACGTCGCTAGTATTTGGTAATGTTGTCCTACTATTGTTAACTTCATCCTACGTCACACTGACCTTATTGTATTGCAGCGCCGATGGGCTCACGTGCAGGTTAGGCGGTCGTACGCGGAGTTTGTGATGGAGTTCGACCGCCTTCTGCCGACGGACGTAGTGTGGGAGCCCTACAGTGCCTTGCTTACCCACAGTCGGGCGCCGCTAGGCCTGTCCACACTCTGCACGAGGGACCAGGCGTACTGGATGACTACGGTTCCGATGGTGTTCGACATCTGTGTCGAGCCGCACGCACCTTACCGCGTGATGCGGCAGTTCGGCTTCCGTCAGTCCTTTCCAGTCCCGTTTCCGGCGGGCGTCACGGCTGCCGTTCACCGGTAAGCCGTTTTACTACGATTTAATATGTTGCATTAACATCGGGCTGTCCATAATAATTTGCTTTGTTTGTCGTTCGCCCTAATACAATACATTAATTTGCAGGTACTCGCGCAAGGGTCAGCACTCAGCTGGTCACTGGCCTGCCAAGTTGGGGCCTTTTCTCGACGACTGGTTGCTTGCTACCGAGGAGGTCGTGGACCACGCGGGAGAGCCACACACGGAGGAGGGGTATGAGGCGTACCTACGTTGGTACCAGCCACGCACCCGTACTAGAGTCACCTACGCTCCGACGGAGCAACAGGCCCACGCCGCGAGCGCCAGAGACCTCTACGCCAGGCACCGCGACCAGGACTTCGCTCGTGCGGTGAGTACCTTGCATCGCACCATCGTCTCATCATCCTTTCTGTTGGACAAAGGCTACGAATATTTACGTTGTAATTAACCGTGCAGGCCGTTGAGTGCAACAGGGTCGTCGTTGATGCTACAACGGCGATCCAACGGTTAGGCGCGGGGATTGAGGTGGGGGCAGACGAGCACCTGTCGACGTACACGCGGATACGGGACTCGATGCGCTCGGTTCTCCGTGCGCTGACCTGTCGTGCTGCCGACGTTGCTCAGGCAGACGCAGCACCACAGGTGCGTCCCCGACCGACTGCTCCTCGTCCAGCTGCGCACGTTCCTAGGCCGACACCCCCTCCCTTCGGAGGTACGTATATTCAAGGTCTATTTGTACATCATCAATCAATTGATACTCAATTTATGTGTAAGCTTACAAGTGTCGCGTCGTCGATGTGTAGGCTTCGCTCAGCCTGGGACGACGCCGGGCGCCCACTCCTGGCAGGCTGCGGGGTCATCGTCACAGGCAGGTGCGTCGGCCTCGCTGTCTACACAGTTTTGGCAGGACGCCGGGACTTCGTCACAGCCGGGCGGCACGTCTGTTGCGTCGGCCTCGCTGTCTGCGCAGTTCTGGCAGGACGCCGGGACTTCGTCTCAGCCGCCCGGCACGTCTTGGCAGGGTCCTACCGGGACTTCGTCCGAGCACGGGTGGGCTTCCGCCACGCACTTCGACCTTAGTGACTTCGACTTCCCGGACATTATCGGTCCCTCACAGCTTGGAGGCGCACCGCCGGTGCACACGCAGGAGCAGTCGCCCTCCACCCCACTCCCAGACCCTCGCGCTACCCGTGCTGTCCCACCGGATCGCTTCACGTACTCCCAGGACCACGTGCGAGCACAGGCCCGGAGGACCAAGCGGGGTCGCGGCGCGAGTCACGGCCAGTAGAGCAGACATCTCTTTATTTTTCTTTACATTCTTGTACTATATGGTTGTAAACTGAATATGTTGTTGTTTATATTCGGGACTCGCATTCCTACACTTCGCTGTTACGTTTTCCAAAAACAGGAGTCCCTTTCGCCACATGGACGAGTACTTTCGGTCGAGCCGATGCAGCTTTCTTTATTCGCGTGCGATACGACTGCGGAATGGCTTCTCATGCCCTTACATGTCACATCAGCATATGTCCAATCTTACTTTCGGCGAGAATTCCGCCCTCTATAAGGGCGGAAGGCCTTACTCCGCCCATATATAGAGTGGCAGGGTGCTCATTTCAACCGGTCCAACCGAAGGAAAAAAAAGAGAGGTGACTAAGAAGGAGAAGAGCTGCGAAGCATTGTTGCTGTGCTTATTCGAGCGCAGGTTAGTACAATATTCCGACGTATGGTTATATTTTGTGTCGCATACTAGTGTAATTACCATGTATTTGAAATTTGTGAGTAGATTTGTAGCACTTAGATACGGACCCTAGTTTATTTGCGAGTAGATCTGTAGCACTGTTAGTAGTTATGTTGAAATTTGTGAGTAGATCTGTAGCACTTAGAAGTGTGAATAATTTTAGACTAGATTTGTTGTGCACACGTTTGGTTTGTAGTAGTACTATATTTGACCGTACAATGAGAAGTGTTAAGGGTGTTTACAATATTTTATAGTTGTATTTTTAAACTGTAGGATGCCAAGGCGTGGAAAAGCTACCAACTCAAGGTAACATAAATCGTTTTTGTGATATTATGTGTTATTCGTTGTGCATGAAATGAGGAATCCTAGATTAACGGGTTAGGGTGTTTCATTTATTGTTCACTTGTAGTCGCCCGAAGACTGGAAATGCCTTCAACCCATTGCCTTTGCCTAGCGGTGTTCCAGTGCCCATGTGCTGGTGCGGTGATCCTTGCAAGGTAGCCAAGTCCGATGAAGAGGAGACGTACATGCAGAGATACTGGATGTGTGCCAATTTTGAGTTTGAGCCAACACCTGAGATACGCCGCATTAACTTAATGGTGAGGAACTGATGTTTTGTAATGATTATTTGGTGTATGAAGTAGTCTTCAACAACTTATTTGGTTAGTAAACATTGCATTTGTTGTAGACCCCTCCACCGCTATGTGATTTTGAGCAGTGGATCGACACCGAGATCAAGCCGCAAAACAAGGAGCGTTTGGAGTACATGCGGCAATGGGATGCAGAGCGCAAGGAGAAGATAGAGCAGAGACGCAAGGAGGAGGCCGCAGAAAAAGAGCACAAGGCTGAGGCGGAAAGGAGGCGTGTTGCTGCGTACAGGGAGGAGCGGGAGCGGAAGCTTGAGCGTGCGCGGCGAGCGAAGGCAGCAATGGAGGAGAACCCCGATGCACAGAGGAAGGGAAAGTGGCCTCGTTGCACTCAGTAGTATGCACGAGTTGGTAGTTGTATGGTGTTAGGGTTTAGGCCGGCCTTGTTTCGCTAAGTGGGTAGGAACGTGTTCCATCGGTTCGTGGGATCTCCATATCTATCCACTCAACGAATTTGCAGACCCAACGATATGCCTATGTAACATGTTATCATTATGTACGATCAAGTTAGCGTTCTGCGTATTCAGAATTGGTACTAGAAATTGGAGCACATAAGTCATACCCGATCCATGTTGCCACATTGGAAGAATCGCCTCCCCCGAGTATCTGAGTTGAGAGACGACTAAAATATACAGTCATCACCACAATGGCACAACGGACGGTCACACCATGGTGGAATGAAACCGCCCAAAGGATGATGTATTGACATATGAGGAGTGATGAATTTTCGGAGTTGTCCCAAAAGTATTTTCGGAATTTTTAAACATACTAGTTGGATGCCCATGCGTTGCAATGGGAAAAAAATTAGGGCAACTTTAAGGCCCCGTTTGGATGGGATTAGTAAAACCAAGTTGTGCGTTCTGGAAATTTTCGGAGTTGTCCGAAAATCATTTT
The DNA here is from genome assembly GCA_008326285.1 of Oryza officinalis. NCBI lineage: Eukaryota > Viridiplantae > Streptophyta > Magnoliopsida > Poales > Poaceae > Oryza > Oryza officinalis. Next base: position 19,425,826 of record BDMV01000011.1, on the reverse strand, counting down.
CGAAACTTCCGAAAAATTACAGAACCAAGTTGTGCGTTCTGGAAATTTTCGGAGTTGTCCGAAAATCATTTTCGGATCTTCCGAAAAATTACAGAACCAAGTTGTGCGTTCTGGAAATTTTCGGAGTTGTCCGAAAATCATTTTCGGAACTTCCGAAAAATTAAAGAACCAAGTTGTGCGTTCTGGAAATTTTCGGAGTTGTCCGAAAATCATTTTCGGAACTTCCGAAAAATTACAGAACCAAGTTGTGCGTTCTGGAAATTTTCGGAGTTGTCCGAAAATCATTTTCGGAACTTCCGAAAAATTACAGAACCAAGTTGTGCGTTCTGGAAATTTTCGGAGTTGTCCGAAAATCATTTTCGGAACTTCCGAAAAATTACAGAACCAAGTTGTGCGTTCTGGAAATTTTCGGAGTTGTCCGAAAATCATTTTCGGAACTTCCGAAAAATTACAGAACCAAGTTGTGCGTTCTGGAAATTTTCGGAGTTGTCCGAAAATCATTTTCGGAACTTCCGAAAAATTACAGAACCAAGTTGTGCGTTCTGGAAATTTTCGGAGTTGTCCGAAAATCATTTTCGGAACTTCCGAAAAATTAAAGAACCAAGTTGTGCGTTCTGGAAATTTTCGGAGGAGTCGACGGCGGGGGAGGACTGGCGCGGGAGGGCAGGCGCGGCAGCAGCGGCGCGGGATGGCCGGCGCGGCAGCGGCGGCGGGGGATGGCCGGCGCGCGGGCGCGACGGCGCGGGAGGAGCGGCGGCGCTACGATGAGGAGAGAGAGACGGTCAGACGGCTCGCGCGGGCGGCTTCAGTGAGGCGCTGAGGCGAGAGAAGAGAAGAGAGAGCGAGAGAGAGGGAGGCGTTTTTATTTGGAGCGGCTTCAGTGAGAACGGACACCACGGTTCCTTTCTTTTTAATATGGTATAGATACACTACAAATTTAGGTTTCTGCAAATTTTCGGAGCTATCCGAAAGATTTTCGGAATTCGGGAAGCAAAATAAGATTCTGTATATTTTTGGAGTTGTCCGAAAATATTTTTCGAAACTTTCGAAAATGATAGTGTAGTCATTAAGTTTATGAAAATTTTCGGAGTAGTTCTCTTTTGGAATTTTTGAAAAACGCGTATAAACTCGGGAAGGCGTAGGGGCAGGGGGCAGGGATGTTGCCGCCCTTGCAGGGGGCAGGGATGTTGCCGCCCTTGCAGAGGGCGGCAAGGGTCTGGATGGAATTTCCCCAGAGGGCGGTAAGGGACCTCGGAGCAATTTTGCCACACCGCGGCCCGTGCGCGACGCACACGGTGCCGTGTGCCACGTCAGCTTACCGCCCTTTCAAAGGGCGGCAGGATCTATTTTTGTAATTTTTTCCGGCGCTATAATATTTCTGTAAATATTAAAAAAAAAATCTAAAAACAAAAAAAATTCTTTGTATTGGTGTGCACTGGCTTAATTTGGCCCAGATAAGAAACCTAAAACCGAGTCCAACAAGGACTCTTTACCGAGTTGGACTCTACTTGGCCCAACTTACTTTGCATAGACAATTTCCTTTCTTTTCTAGGGGCTTATATTTTTTGCCTGCATTGGACTCTACTTGGGCCCAATGTATATGCTCTTGTGGCATAGATCTTGTTTGGCCTATAAATGTTCCAAGACCTATTGTTTATCCCCCCAGATTCTCTTCCATAGAAATTACATTGTTAGCTAGGGTTTTGGGATTGTCATCAAGGGAAGTTGCCACCAACACAACATCTGAAATTACTGAAGGAACTTCTCATATAAATTATTGGGGAAGAGATCTCTTGATCTATTCAGTTGGCAGGAAGGAGTTGGTTATCCCTGGGTGAAGAGAGCAGAAAAGGATCAAGCCTTGAATTGTGAATTCTTGGAGGTGACTGATCTGATCATCCAAGAAGCCCAAACGAGCAGTGAGATCAGAATAGATACAACAGGAGAGGCATACGTAAGTTTTCCATGTCTCAAGTACATCTGTGGTTCTTGTGTCTTGTTATTTCAATTAAAGTCGATTGCACAATCGCTGCTTTTCCCCATCCTTTCTAGATTTCTTCGGTATTTTATATGCACCCTTTCAGTTTTTCTCCAAGGATCACCGGAACTTTTCGTTTTGAACAGTTCTTCCAAATCGATCTTGATATTGCATTATTAGAACTGGCATACCATGAATTTATCCTTTCATTTTTGGAATGGCTAAACTTTATACGACAAAAACTTTTTTTTTGGAGGTGGGTGGTGTTATGTGAATTTTTGAACCATTGGATATGCGTTAAGATTCATGCTAGCATCCTTCTCCTCCAACTCCGACGCGGTGGCCCTAACCAATTAGTGTTCGGGGTTAGGGTTGGAGAGAGGGGAGGGGCTGGCTATGGGTTGCAATCAGACCAGCGATGGAAGGGTGGTGAGGCGGCGACACAGGTCATGGGGTTTAGGAGATAGGGGCATGTCGCAGCCACCTTACGGAGTGGGAGGCCAGTCAGGTGGGCTTTGTCGGCACCGTTGGTGCCTTTCGGTGTTGACAAGGTTGAGGTCGTTTCGGGGTTAGGGTTGAGGAGAGAGGAGGGGATGGCCGTGGGCAGCAATCAGACCGGCGATGGATGGGTGGTGAGGCAGCGGCACAGGTCATGAGGTTAGGAGATAGGGACACGTTGCAGCCACCTTATGAGTGGGAGGCTGGTCTGATGGGCCTCATCAGCGTCGTTGGTGCCTTCTGGTGTTGACGAGGCTGGGGTCATTTTGCGAGGCAGAGAAGAGGATGGTGCCGACGAGCTGGTTCTATCCAAGGAAGCTATGGGATAGAAGGGATGGGGAAGATAAGGTTATTTTCCATGCATGAATATCGATGCAATCCTAGATGTGTAAAAAGTGACTGAGATCATGGTGTTTTTTTTTTCAAATGTTCTATAAGTAGTGCCTTTCATTTTTATTTTTCTAGAAGCACAGGCTAGACTACACATAGCGTGTGGCCGTGTGCACTAATTAGATTTAACAAACTAATAAACTTTCCTTGCGCAAAAAAAAGCAAATGTCCCACTACTCCACGCGCATATCGTTGATGCGTGTCACGGCTGGTCCATGAATATTTGTGCATGTTGTCTTATGTACCATGTCAAAAATTCAGTTAAAAACACTGCAGAACGAAATCATATTATCAAATATACACCTGACCTTTGTTTTAATGTACTTTATGGTGATCCTGCAAAAAAATGATATACAAAGTAACTTTTATGTTCATTATACTTAGTTTTGTTCTTAACTCCTGTAGCACTATTTTGTGATAGTTCTAGTTACTTCTATCTATAGCAGTGTAGATACTTCTATTTTTGGAGTTACTTTCTATATAAAGCAAAAGTAATATAGTGATTATTTCATAGAAAAGTCATGTATTTACTTAGGAATCTTCTATACATTCTCCCTGTGAATTTATGTGAAAGTTCCTTACTTTCAACTCATCCCCTATGTAATTCTTCGTAATGCAGCATTTTAAAGAATTACAGAGATTTAGTTACTTCTATAATTTGAGCATATTTTTTAAAAAAATATTTGAATAGGTTGGTTTAAATGAATCATAAAAATAATACATAATTTAAAATATGTAAAACATTCAAAGGTTTTGTATTAAAAAATAGACTAGTGTTAACCTTCATTGTTTCATAGTTGGATTATAAGGGATACAACTATTCAAATTTATCCCTAGGATTCTATCCCACTTAACCACCCTTCATTTAATTTTCACTCAATCTTACCGTCAACCATCTCCTCACTCTCCACATACCCCTCATTTAATAAGGTGCAGCATAGTCTTTTATGCATATCCATACTCCTTTGAAAAGATTTCAATGGTGGTGGCAATGAATTTGTCATCCCACCTATTCCCATTGCAATTTTTATATATTACCCTTTAAACTTTTTAATATTACAAAACAACTAAATCTAAATGGATAGCTACATATAAAATTAGTGTGGATAGTCACATTTTTCTATAGGAAAAATGTGGGTAACATATTTTATGGTAAATATGATTTATTTATTTTAGAAAATACTGTGATATTTTTTCTCTTATCCATAACAAAGCACAAGCATTTAGCTAATCGCATAAGAAATTAAAGGTAGGTTATATACTTCCTCCTTAACCTCTTAAAGAAATTTGGACTGGTGGAGTAAAAGAAAGATATTATCACATTAATTAAAAAATGTTAGAAGCTCCCATATTATAGTATAGTAATAAAAAGAGAAAAATCATGGCTGTCAATTTTCCTTCAAGGAAAGTTCATTTACATTACCTTTATGCCTTTGACCAAGTTCAAACTGGTTTCGGACAACTTTTTTAGTATTATCTATTAATTGATGGCGATGAGATAATAAATACAAACTAGAACTATAAGGTTACTTTCTTGAATCCTATATGGAAACTGATTCATGATGTACATACATGTCAACTTCTTTATGTGGCAAATAGAGTCCTATTCTATTTTTGATAAGGGACTGTCTAACCGTCGTTCGTAAGGTTTTAGCCCCTAAAACACGTGATTTTGTAACCATTAGATTGATGAAAAACGATGGGCCAAATCTTCCCTTGCAAACCCTATTAAATAGACCAACTACCCTCAGCCTCCAATACCCTTTCTTGCACATTGTGCGCCGCCACCGTCCTGCCTAGGTGGGCTGCAACCCTTCTGTCTCGTTGGTTTCATCCCGCCGCCATTTCCCCCAATGAATACATCACCACTCTGCTCCAGATCCACTACTTCCTCCACTCCGGCGAGTGCCCCTACCCCGCCCTGTGCTTCTTTCCCCTTTTCGATGGCTCCTTTCTACTAGATCTGCGTATGCCGCCCTCTTCCTCCTAACTTCTTATTTTTCCTTTGCCTCACTGTACTCTCCTGACCAAGCCAGCAGCGCCACCGCCACCTTACCGCCTCATCTCTACCACCCACTATCGAGCTGCTGCCGCCACCGGTGACTTTCCCTAAGCCCAGAGAACTCCCCATCTCATGCTTCCTCCAAAACAACCCTTCCTACCCCTACCTCGAACCCTAACTCGTTGTCCGTAATTCTGTCACCACTGACGTTATAGATGGATCAAGATCTGTTGTTGCCGGAAGTGGAGAAGAAAGGGGTGAAAGAATGGATCTTGTCACAAATTGGGAGGTAAGGAAAATTTGCATGTTGTAACCTTCAAAAATCTTGTGCATGTTGTTTAGCAAGTCCATTTTGATAATGGGTATAAAATGCAAACTGAATATCCAGGAGCAAAAAGACTGGGCTGGGGCTTCAGGTTCAGGTTGGCTAAATTCCCTACTGTTTTTCTCTTTTGGCCTTCTCTCCTCTTAACCTAAAAAAAGTTGATGCTGTTGCGTAATTTTTTTCTCGTCAGTAGTTCACGAGAATGTATGATTGATGTTTAACTTGAGAATAAAAGTGAGGAGAGAGAAGGTGAGTTAGATGCTAAGGGCATGTTGAACAATTAAGCCTGACACATGCTCTAAGTAACATGTTATATATGTTGTGACTATTCCTCTGCATCAAATAACATAGCTGCAAACATTAAACCACCAAAATAATTTTATATTACCCTTTCTCCCTTCCAACAACTAGTTGCACCGAGGTAAATTTATATCTTGTGACGAGAGTCGATGTTAAGCTAAGAGTTCAACTCTCTTCCCTTTCTCTCCCTTCCACATTGACAGAAATGTCTATATAGCAGATTTATGGTGTACATGTCATGAATAGTGGGTGATTGCACATGAGTTCTAAGAAATGAGACCCACCATTACAACATATTTATAGAGGTGTTTGATGCCTCTAATTTTATCCACATCATATACTTACTAATTAGAATATAATATACCACCTCCATTCACAAATACTAGATATTTGTAATTGTCTAGTGCATAGCTAGAATCACATGTATTTATTGACAGAGGGATTAGACTATAGGAGTAGCATTAACAACACTTTTTAAAAGTGTGTATTCTTTCGCTCTGGATTAGGGTTATCTTTTATTATCCCTTGAAGTTTGTGTAGGTTGTCTCTTGGATAAGATAACTCATTTGTCTTCTCCCTTCTAAAATGTACATGATAGAGCATGCAACATACATTTAAAAATCTACTACTTCCTTCGTCCGAAAATATAAAAGGCAACCTCTGTCTAGATTTATAGTACTAGGATGTGTCTTTATATGGTCATATGTTGCTATATTTTAGAACGGAGTGAGTAGTAAAAAATATATTACTGTCTATTATAAAATAGGTACAATGTATCACATAAGGGTGTAAATGGCTAACCCATATTTGACTTATAAGTAGGTCCGCGGGTTAGCCACTTACATACTAATAGCTACTCCTTCCATTTATATTTCTAAATTACTTAGTAGAGATTAAGGTTAAGGAGAAAGACTCTAGTGTACTCTAAAAAAAAAAGAATGATAGATAATTGACAGGACAAATAGTAGTATAGTAATGTAGAATTTTTTTTTGATAAATTTAAAATGCTTGGAAGAATTTATAGCTCAATTGGTTTGCACTTCTGCTTATCAGCTGCAGTCAAAACTTGAATTTTAGAACTTAATTTTGGATTTTATTCTGATATGTTCTCTTTGCAATTTATTTTTCAGCGTGTATATAAAAGTTTAATCATTTTCTATCATTAATAAATATTACGGCTTATAATCAGCTATGGACGAAACGATAACATGCTTATACTTGTTGTGAAGAGAGGGATATCAATTTGTTTACATCGTTGAACTGACTCTAGTTGCTCGTCATGAGAGCAGGAATAATCAAACTGCCCCACTACTACCGAGGCGATGAACTCCATGGCCGCGGAGGAACAAGAGACGAAACCTTTCTTGTCCCTGACCACCACCGTCCCGCGAGCCCACCGTGGATACTTCAGCGCTTGCCACCACCGCCAGATGACGGCGGCGGCGCCACCACTGGATCAGCGCAGTGCAAGCGCAGGAGTGGCAGCAGCCGGGCAGCAGCAGGCGACGGCGCCCTGCGTCCTGAACCGAGCATCCGATGAACTGCCGGAAGAAGACGGTGCCCGCGGCGACTTCATCATCCGCCGCCCGCAGGGCGAGAGTCCCGAGGACGCCTGGTTATTAGCTCGTCAGACGTCTTGCTCCGTGCCCGTACGGAGAATCAGCAGGAGCTTCTGGAGCGCGGGCGACTACGACACGGCCACCAGCGGGAGCTCGTTGGCGCAGCCGCCTGGAAGTACGTGCACACCGCAATGCGGATATATTAATCGCCTTTAAATTCTTTCGCTTCCTCCTGTACGCAGTTCTGCTCATTGATCTACTCACTCTCTGCTCCTCTTGATCTCGTGGCAGATGTGCAGAATCGCATGTGCGTCCACCCAAAATTCCTTCACTCCAACGCAACTTCGCACAAATGGCCATTCGGAGGTAAGCGATTATTTTTTGTTAAAGGTGTAAGTGGTTGACCCGTGCACCCTTACATTTTAAATAAATGGGTAACCTATTTATTTGAATTTTTATAAGTGGGTTCGCAAAATAAGTAGGTAACCCACTTATTTGAAGTGTAAGTGAGTTTGTGAGTTAGCCACTTACACTCTTACTTTTAGTTAATATTGGACTTCCCTAAACTGAATTCCCTAAACTGAAAGATCATTTGATTGTTTCTGTCTTTACATGTTGATATTTTTGCAGCGGTGGCGGAGTTATTGGACAATGCTGTCGACGAGGTGATTTAAACAGCTTATTAATTATGCATTTGAATAATATGATGATCTGGGAAAATACATCTGATTGAATCTTTTTTTTTGTGAAGACCAAAACTGGTGCAACGAGAATTATAGTGGACAAAGTTAACGGCTGTAATGGATCACCAGCTTTACTCGTTCAAGGTTCTGGTTACTGTGACAATGTTATATTCGTTGATTCGATTTTTTATGGGTGCAAATCTTGACAATAGTACCAGATGGTCTGAAATTTCAGTAATGCAACAAATGTCTAATGGCTTGTTCAACTGAAATTACATCCAGACAATGGACAAAAGTAAAAAAAGATGACAATATTCTCCTTATCTTTTCTGATAGACTTATTAGTGTGAACTAGAGAATTTGCATAATGTTGCACTGGGAATCTCCTTAGCCTTTTTCTGATTGAGTTAGTGTGAACTAGAGTGTCTGCTTAACGTTGAGTATTTGCTTAATGTCACCACATGAAACTAAATGGCTGTACATTTTCTGTTTGTCGTAAAGATGATGGTGGAGGCATGGATCCTGATTCCTTGAGGCGTTGCATGAGCTTTGGATTCTCTGAAAAACAGTCAGGCTCTTCGATCGGACAATGTACGTGCTACTAGATCATTTCGCACATTTTATCCTCTCCAACATAACTTATGTTGTTATCTACTATTGACATTCGTTGCTCTGGCCAGATGGAAATGGATTCAAGACTGGCACAATGCGGCTAGGGGCAGATGTAATTGTTTTCAGTCGCTGCATGAAGAGCAGGTCTAGTCTCATTTCCCTTTTTTTTTTTTTACTTATACCAACTTGTTGCCCTTTCCCCCTTACTTTACACTTGTTTTTTTTTTCAGCGAGCCTACACAATCCATTGGTCTTCTCTCTTATACTTTCTTGGCGGAGACCAATCAAAAGGATGTTGTTGTTCCAGTGGTATGTTTTGCGAGCTGATTTTATCAATTGGGCACAACACACACATATATATAGCGCTTAGCCATCACTTACCGCTTTTACTGTGATTATTCTGATGACATTGTTTTATTTCATTAGGTGGACTACAAATACGATCTATTGACAGGAGAAGCTAAACCACACCAGCGGCTTGGTCCAGATCAGTTTTCGTCAAATCTCTCTATTCTGTTGAAATGGTCCCCTTTTGCAACTGAAGAACAACTGATACAAAATGTATGTTACATTAGGTTGCTCCCCTGAAAGAAGACATTTATATATTACTATAAACTAGCAAATTAATATTCAAAACTTTTGGTGTTTGGAGTGGAACTATTTATTTGTTATTTTTTATGTCGCATTAGCTGCTCGTTAGGGAAAGTATGAGCATTAATGTCTTTCAGTAGTTGTAAGTAATTTATCGTCAATTCAGTGTGCTAATGGTGTTTAAAATGTGGTTACAGTTCAGTGACATTGGTCCACATGGAACAAAGATTGTAGTCTTCAATTTGTGGTCAAATGACAATGGTGATCTGGAGCTTGATTTTGATACCGATAAGAAGGTAAGCAAAAGATCTGAAAGGATTTGACTTCATTAAATTTTGAAGTTTCTTCCACTTCTGTTGAACTTGTTATGCATCTCCTTGTCTCTTGGGCCAATCTTTATTATCATTTTCAGTTACTATGAAAAATTTCATTATTTTTCCATGTCTTTCATAATATATTGTATATGTTTACTATATTCCTTGTTGACCGTCTCATGTGTCACTTTTTATTTATTTCAGGATATTTTGATCAGTGGTGCTCCAAAGGCAGCAGAAACAACTAATGCTGCAAAAAGAATGAATGAAAGTCATCTGGCAAATCAGTTACACTATTCTTTTAGGGTGCGTATCACATGGCTAAGTGTTTCTGTTTAGTACTGGTTAATTGTTTTGCTAAAATTTGCATTTTGCAGGTCTATGCTTCTGTCCTATATTTGAAACTACCTGCATACTTTAAGATCATACTCCGAGGAGAAGAAGTTAAGCATCACTACATTGCATCTGATCTCAGATATACCCAATGCATTAGATATAGGCCTCAGGCCTTTGGAAAAAAGGAGGTTCGTCTTTAACAAAACCATTCCCTTTTGCTGAGTTGCTTACAACATTACCTGTTCACTTCTGTAACAGTGTGAACATGTAATGTCTAATACATTTCTTTTTTGAACGAATATGTCTAATACATTTCCGTTCTCAAAGTAGTGATATTTACTTCTCTGTTGTTCAAATTGTTTCCCTTTTACATCCATTTTGTTCTTCAATTTAGGACGAGGTGGATACAACCATAGGATTTCTAGATGGTGCTCCAACCATCAACCTGCATGGATTTAGTATCTACCATAAGAATCGCCTTATATTGGTAAGCTGCTGTTTTCTTTTTCATTCACTATCTAAAAAAAAAAAGAAAGTGAAGATGCTTTATGGGCATATTCAAACTAATCTTATCTCCACTCAACCACATTTCAAGCTATCTTTGCCTAACATTTTTATCTTGTTTAAAACCAAATGACCTCTTTCAGCCTTTTCACCAAGTTTTGAGTAGTGCAAGCAGCAAAGGCAGAGGTGTTGCAGGAGTATTAGAGGCAGACTTTATCAAGCCCACCCATGATAAACAAGACTTTGAGAAGTCACAGCTCTATCAGAAGCTAATAAACCGCTTGAAAGAGATGACGAACGAATACTGGTATAACTGCTAAATCCATCTTGTTTCATCTAAAATCCAATAGCATGCATGATACCTGTTTCTAATAATTCAATCATTCATATCCCATCATTCAACTATTTCACTTGTTTTCAGGGATCTATACAGTCATCTGGTTGGATACCATAAGTTGCCCCGTGCAGCTTCTGGCTCTCATGCATCTCCTTCACTTGTGCCAACTCTGTCAGGCCCCATTGCTACTGCATCATCAGAGAGGATTCCAGTCACCCGTGACAACCCCACAAATGCAATTCCAATCGCTTTTGCTCCCCATCTTGTCTCTGCACCTGTAGGAACAAATGCTGTTGCTGCAGTTTGCTCCCAGTCAAGTATGCAAATCACAAGGCCACCAACTATGGCAACTGGCACTGATTTAGTAGATACAAGAAAAAGAAAAATGGAAACTCTTGATCAGATGGATGGTCCATCGAAAAGGCTGAGTATACATGATTTGGCAGGCAACAACTCTGTGGACTCAAGCAATCAGGTTAGCCTAGATTACTATGTTTGTGTCCACAATATTGAAAACACACTATTTTTTAAGAACAGACAGGAGAACTGCCCATTATATATTAATAATAAAGTAGTAGTAACACCAGAACCAGCACCTGAACACCAAAAATACATGATTGCAACCTACAGTAACAAATTACTTGGCATTTAATGTTTATGCAGCTAGACTAATCTTCGATTAGATTTTCAGATTTTTATCTGACATAGTAGTTTATGCGCTGTATTGAGATCTAATGACTACAGATGCTACAGGTATGCCAGCATATGGGAGAACGGGAGTTGAAGGAATTTTCCTACTTGAAGCTAGAGAATACACTACTCCGTCAAGAGTAAGTCCAACAACAGCTCTCGCCTTACTTTCATCATGTACCAATTTTTGGCCTAAAAGTCTCAGGACTTCATTTTTTTTGTTTCACAATTTCATTTGCAGGTGTGCGGAATTCGAGTCGTCAGAGAAGGATCTCTTGCTCAAGGTGACATATTTGATGTTGTGATTTGTTCAGTCTTACTCGCTAGTACACAATACCAGTGCATCTTGGCTAAATCAAACTGCACTGACGAACTTATTTGTTGTACCGAGCAGGAACAACAATTGCACCTTGAACTTGAGCAGACGGAGGCACAGTACAAGAGCCTGTTGAACGAATACATATCGGTGGCTGCAGTTAGGACAGTGAAACAATAGACATCCTTGGCTTTCTTGCCATATGTAAAGACATGTTTGCAACATTGCAGATGACTTGATATTTCGGTAAGCAGATGAACACATCCGGCTTCTGCACCGAAACAGCATGGACTTGGCGAAAACAGACCGGATAAGGCAACAGGGTAACAGAGCAGCACAGGGGCTATATATACCCAGTAATATGACTGGTGATCACTTGTCTCCTCCGGTCAGCAAGCAAGCTACTAGACAGTGGCGAAGCCACATTGAGTTCTAAATTCATAATTTCTCACTTACAAACACTAGAATGTACAGTGTTGTATTGAAATTTTCTACATTTTCAATGGTAATGCACCCCCCTGTTTTGATGCTAGCTCTGCCCCTGCTACTAGATGATAGGCCTCTTGTTTCATCACCTATGTTTTCATCCTCTGTACTCTGTAAAAATAGTTTCTTGATCAGTAGTGGTGATAGCTTGAAGCTGAAAGATAGATTGCATTTTAGGAATTTTAAGATTCTCACAGGAATAGCTATACCTCCTGTTTATTTGGACGATTTGGATGGCTACCCAAACGCTAATTTGAAATTTCATGTTACCAAGATTTGGTACTACCTCTCCATCCATTTCAGATCAATGTAAGTTTGGTATAAAATCAAACCCACATTTTTTAGATCTGCTGTATAAAAAAATTGGTCTAAACTAGGGTTGGCAACGAGGCGGGTCAGGGGCGGGTTGGGCTAGAACGGCCCACCCCCGACCCCCGGACTTCTCCACCCGGCCTTGGCCTCAAGTGGAATTGTGGGGCCAAATCAACCCCTGGTCCAGCCCCTCTGAGGCCCTGCAACCCGACCGGGGCCCCACATTGATCATTGGTCACCGGACTTGTGCGTCGCCCGCTCGCTAGCTCGCCATGCCTGTGCGCCGCTCGCCCGCCGCCCATGCCTGGCCCCATGCATCGCCCGCCCGCTGCCCGCGTGCCACCACATGGAGACCGAAGGGAGAGGGAAGGGCCGGACTGTCGGAGGGGAGAGGATGAGATGGAGAGGGTAGGGGGAGTGCCCGGGAGGGGTGCATTGGCGTGGCGGCGGTAGCTGTGACTGAGGAGGAGGAGCCGAGGAGGGAGGGAGGGACTGAGGGGTGAGGGCGCCGACGCCTATGGAGTGGTGGGGTGGTGGGGACTAGGGGTGTACTAGGGTTAGAGTTTTCACCAAGTTGGACTTCGTGGGCCTAATGAACTATATTTAGGGTTGAAACTATATTTAGAAGTCTAATATATCCCCTGGGCCCCAAGGGTCACCCACGAGTGGAATGCCTCCCTCGTCCCCTCACCTACCTAATTGCTGGGCCCCGGCAGTGATGCCTCATGGAGCAAAAACACCACCCAGCCCTGCGGGGGAAATTGCCACCCCTAGTCTAACTATGACATTACCAAACTTTCTATAGGATGTCAAACCAAATCAGTCCTTTATTTCCCGGATAATGCAATTGACATATAGGTTGCTACACTACATTTTGGATAATGGATAGAAATCCAGCCTCTCTATCTGTAATTGGATATCAGCCAAAGGTTATACGAGTGCATATACTTCCACATCTCATAAGTCCAATGGAGAATTGCACGTCTAAATGATATACTAATATATTCTCGTTCTTTCGTGCATGCAGTTGCCTAAAATCAAACATCGAACTAGCTTTGACGATGTAGGCATTAAAAATGTGTAGTCGGATCTCTGCCACTTCATCCACCGCGAGTGTTGTCATAAGGAAGGACGGTTCTTTGACCTACAAGACAGCCTAGTGACAAATGATGAATACAAGTCTCTTCGGGAGTGGTTCTTCATGATGTCATAATGTATTAATTAGATAGTGCATTCGAAATGACAATTGAAAATTTATTGTAACATATTGACGACACTTTTCACTAATGCAATATATGCATTATTGTCAATATTAAATGTTTGTTAGTGCCTAATAGTATTTATGTATTAATTAATTAATTAATTGCAACATTATTGATTACAAATTATTGTTAAAAAATTTGGCGAAAATTTTAAATTTTGACGCGCATATTTTCCCAGGTGGCCTTGATTATTTTCTCAGGTAGCCCCCTTCTCTTTTTCCCAGGTGGCGCTCTGGGCTCCCCTCCGCCTACGAAAATCACTTTCACAGGCCTTTGCCTACAGCCGGCCCGGCCATCCGCCTGAGAAGACTGTTGGGTTACGCAAAAGCTAAGATAGCAAAAATCAAAATTTCTAAGTATGAGATCATAGATCGTTACTACTCGACGCGCTGTGCAGTGGAAGTTGGTGCTAAGAACCTGAAGGAATGTTGGCGATGTAACGTGCGTCAGTATAGAGGAAGTAGTAGATCGTAGCAGCCCGACCTTCTCCTCCTCGTGCGCACGTCCCACCGTGCTCTCACGCCGATCAGTGCCGCACACACCAGCGGCGCCTCTACCGGTATCCACACGTGCAATGATGGAACACGTCGCACGGACGTGCTAGCGCCCGTGCGTAGCTAGGGTTTTGCTCGGGAGGGGAGTGACAGCTAGGGTTTTTCTCTCGCGAGTAGCCTCATCACCCGAAGAATATATAGGATCCATGACTGGGCCTCCGAGGCCCATAGGAGTCCTACTCGGATCTCTATCCGAATTGAGCATATATTGGATCTCCATCCAATCCCTTTATTCCGGCCCGTTAAGTGTGCGACTCTATAGGTTCATTTACACTCGGCTGCAACCCGAAAACTCCTTTTCGGTCAACGTGTCAATAGCGGCCCCTAGCAGAACATATTGACCCACCGGGCATACATAAAAATCATATCGGTTGAACCTTTAGTGTTTACTTGTATGAACCTCTTTGCCTCATGATATCGATTAAGCTCAAGACTAGATATGTGACATCCTTTAATAGCTCAATCATTCACTCGATCCTGTAATAGATTATTTAACCTACGATTGACTCCTCAATCACTTTTGGCATGGCCATGCACTTTTATAATCTATAACATTGAGGGGCCCAGAGATATCTCTCCAAAGGAGGGGCAAATCCCATCTTGATTATTCATATCCCACTACATTTTTCACAGCATGCCCGAAGACTACTTTTATAACTACCCAGTTACGGAGCAGTGTTTGGCAGCCCTTAAGCAAGCTACTACACATGTTGGGAACCATGATAATCTTAGGTCTAAGTATTCTACACCAACTCTAATATGAGACTACTCATGGCACATCACATATAGCTCTGCCAGTGTCTTATGTTGGGTCTATCCAGCAACATATTCACCAACATGTGTCCACATTATTAATTTGGTATCTCCAAATCATGATCCATGAGACATGACCATCAATAATGAATGTGCTAATCCTTGAACCATATTTGTTCCATATATGATATTTGATCAGGGATCCTTTAGAAATAGTAACATACAACATAAATAGTCTCATGAACGAATCACATATTCATTAATCAATAATGAGTTATCTATTTCAAGGAACAACGTATCAAAAAATGTAAATATAGTATGTGATACAATCATCTCTATGATTGCCTCTAGGACATATCACCAACAGTCTTCCACTTACACTAGAGTCAGTCATGCACGTATCTAATACCCATTGCCCTAGTGTGTGCCTCATGCTTAGGCTAAGGGAGTGGCTTTGTTAACGGATCTGCAATATTCAAATCCGTATGTATTTTGCATATCTTCACATCTCCTCCATCCACTATCTTGCGAATGAGATGATACCGCCGTAAAATATGTTTGGACTTTTGATGCGATCTAGGCTCCTTGGCTTGCGCAATGGCCCCACTATTATCGCAATGGAGGTTCACAGCACGGAGAGCACTAGACATCAGCAAAAGCTTGGTTTGAAAGCTTGCATTGGTGTAACCATTTACAACGAGCTCTTCATCTCCTCCATAGACTAGGAACATATCCTTAGTTCTTCTCAAGTACTTTAGGATATTCTTTACAGCTATCTAGTGACTCTCACCTGGATCTGATTGGTATCAGCTTGTTCTACTAAGTGCATATGAAACATCTGGACGTGTATATAGCATGGCATACATTATAGATCCAATAGCTGAAGCATATGGAATCACATTCATCATGTTTCGCTCATCAGTCATTTGAGGACACTGATTCTTGCCAAGATTAATGCCATGTGACATCGGACAAGAAACCTTTCTTGGAGTCTTGCATGTTGAACCTTTTCAACACCTTGTCAATATATGTACTCTGACTTAATCCAATTAGCCTCTTTGATCTATCTCCATAGATCCTTATGCCCAGAATATATGTTGCGTCCCCTAAGTCCTTCATTGAAAAACTTTTTTTCAATGATGTCTTAACGGATTCAAGCATAGGAATGTTATTTCCAACCATCAATATGTCATCTACATATAGGATTAGTAATACCAGTGAGCTCCCACTATTTTTCTTGTATACAAAAGGCTCTTCTTCGTTTTTGACAAAGCCCATTGCCTTGACTACATCATCAAAACGAATATTCCAACTCCAAGATTCTTGCCTCAATCCATAAATGGATTTAACCAACTTGTATATATTTCCAGCTGATTGTGGATCGATAAATCCCTTGGGTTGTGTCATGTATACATCCTCTTCCAGATTTCCATTGAGGAATGTTGTTTTGATATCCATTTGCCATATCTCATAATCGAAATAGGTAGCAATCGCTAGAATAATCTGAATAGACTTTAGCATGGCGACGGGTGAGAAAGTCTCATCATAGTCAACACCTTGAATTTGTTTGAAACCTTTCGCCACCAATCGTGCCTTGTAGATGTGAACATTTCCATCTACATCTGTCTTTTTCTTAAAGACCCATTTGCACTCGATGGCTTTTACACCATCAGATGGATTGACCAAGTTCCAAACTTGGTTGTCGTGCATAGACTCTATTTCGGATCTCATGGCTCCAAGCCATTTCTCAAAGTTTGGTTCCACCATTGCTTCCTCCTAGGTTGTAGGTTCATCGTTGTCTAACAACAATATATCACATTGTCCTGTGGTTACCAATGCGTACCTAGCAGTGTACGCCGTATCCTTTCAGACCTTTGTGAAACCGGTGTTTGTACAACTGGTTAAACAACAACTTGTTTAACCTATTGAACAACATCTTGCTCAATTTGTTGTGGTTGAGTGGAAGTTGAAACATTTTCTGGTGATTCCCGAATTTCTTCCAGTCGCACCATGCATCCACTATCTTTTCTGGTGATTCCCGAATTTCTTCGAGTCGCACCGTGCATCTACCATGTCGGGCGACAAACACTTTGCCTTCTTCCCGATTATAGAAATAATATCCTTTC
This sequence comes from Oryza officinalis, assembly GCA_008326285.1. Lineage (NCBI taxonomy): Eukaryota > Viridiplantae > Streptophyta > Magnoliopsida > Poales > Poaceae > Oryza > Oryza officinalis. The sequence goes on along the minus strand of BDMV01000011.1, from coordinate 19,408,898 downwards.
ATTTCCTTAGGATTCCCCACGAAGAAGCATTTATTTGATTTAGGTGTGAGTTTCTCTAATTGTAAACGTTTTACAAAAGCTTCACATCCCCAAATCTTTAGGAAAGAGAGACTGAGATGCTTCCCTGTCTATATCTCATATGGTGTCTTGTCCACAGATTTTGATGGAACCTTGTTTAGTGTGAATGCTGCTGTCTCCAGAGCATAACCCCAAAAGCTTAATAGGAGATCAGTTTGGCTCATCATTGATCGCACCATGTCCAACAGTGAACAATTCCTCCGTTCAGACACCCCGTTCCATTGAGGTGTTCCTGACAGAGTGAGTTGTGGAATAATTCCACACTTCTTTAGATAATTGCCAAATTCCACGATCAGATCATAGAAACTTGATTGTCTTGCCTAAATGATTTTGTACCTCGTTCTAAAATTCCTTGAACTTTTCAAAGGATTCAGACTTATGCCTCATTAGGTACACATATCCATATCTACTAAAGTCATCGGTGACTATAATGAAGTACCCAAAACTACCTTTGGCCATTGAGCTCATTGGTCCACATACATCAGTATGTATTAGTGCCAATAGCTCACTTGCCCTTTCAGTCTGACCCATGAAAGGCACCTTTGTCATTTTGCCAAGTAAACAAGATTCACATGTCTCAAATGATTCAAAATCAAAAGAGTGTGGAAGTCCATCTCTGTGGAGCTTCTCCATGCGTCTCTCATTTATATGGCCCAAGCGACAATGCCAAATAAATGTAGGATTCAAATCATTAGGATGTTGCCTTTTTGCATTAATGTTATAGATTGAACTTCCATCAAGATTCACAGTGTCATTATAATAGAAAATGTCATTATAATAGACTGAACAACTATTATCCACTGATCTAAAACCATAACCCTCTGCTTGCAAATAGGAAGCAGAGATAACATTTTTACATAAAGTTGGAACAGAATAACAATTATTTAATTCCAAAACTAATACTGATGGTAAAGATAATGGCATAGTGCCAACCGCAATAGCAGCAACTCTTGCTCCATTGCCCACGCGAATGTCCACTTCGCTTCTTGCCAAGTTCCTACTTATTTTCAGCCCCTGTAACGACTTGCATATGTGAGCAACTGAACTGGTATCAAATACCCAAGAATCAGTAGAGAAAGTACCAAGATTAATTTGTATAACATTGATACCTGAGATGGATCTCTTTCCATCTTGTTGCTTCTGATTGAGCTCTTCTAGGTATTTCTTACAGTTGCTCTTCCAATGACCTGTCTCCTTGCAAAAGAAATACTCTGCATCCTTAGCGGGCCCAGGCTTTTGAGCCTTGGTCTTAGAGTCGCTAGTACTCGCGATCTCATTGGAGTTCAGCTTTCTCTTTTGACCAACCTTCTTATCGTTGGGCGCTTATGCATAACCATTACATGGTTGGAGTTTTTCTTGATGCTCTCCTCGGCACCCTTTAGCATCCCATGCAGTTCGGCCAAGGTCCTGACCATGTTGTTCATATTAAAGTTTAATATGAATGGTTCAAAACTAGGAGGGAGCGATTGGAGAATCAAATCAGTAGCCAACTCTTGGCTAAGGGGAAATCAAGCTTTTCTAGACTCTCAATGTAACCAATCATTTTGATCACATGTGGGCTAACTAGATTACTCTCTGCAAGCCTGCACGCAAATAAGGACTTTGAGGTGTTGAACCTCTCAGCTCTTGCTTGGTTCTCAAACGTGCTACGCAGTCCCGTGATTATACTATGAGCATCCAATGTCTCATATTTCCTTTGAAAGTCAGGGGACATAATAACAAGCATGAGACAACTCACATCCAGATAGTCATTCTGTCGCTTTTCATTCTCCCTCCGTTGAGCAGCAGGAGCATTGTTTGGCAGGTCTTCTGGAAATGGTTCTTCAAGCACAAACTCTTTGCGCTCCTGCCGTAGAACAATTCTCAGGTTGCGATACTAATCCATGAAGTTTGTTCTATTCAACTTTTCTTTCTCAAGAATAGACCGCAAGTTAAAACTGGATGATGCAGGAGATGCCATGATCTAGAATAGGATATATATATATATATATATATATATATATATATATATATATATATATATATATATATATATATATATATATATATATATATATATATATATATATATATATATATATATATATATATATATATATATATATATATATATATATATATATATATATATATATATATATATATATATATATATATATATATATATATATATATATGGAAAATCAGCACCATGTTTACATTTACTCCTTCATCAAACAATTTAACAAAATATACTCCCACTATGTACTTTGCAACAAAGTTCCCTTTAGCAACATAGTGAATCAAGATTCTCATTTTATTAGTATCTAGTGAGCTTTGGCATCATAGATAGACAACTAGCAAAACAGGTAAGCAACACCTTGCTAATCACATCCTATGTGATTCCTGCCGTCGGGTGACATCTCCATGTACCAACCCAACCTATGCCCCAAGGTCCAAAACCGTTTTGATAACCATGTCAAGTAAACCAACAATCTCCGCACATATATGTCTGACATCCATCCTATCTCATCATGATAACCAGTGACACTCTGTTATGGCAGACCCATCAATGATGATCACAACCATGATAGGTGCAATTATTGGAAAGACATCAATTATACTTAATTTTTCTAAGGGAATCTACCCTACCATATCGTCATATAAAATATACAATGACAACAAAGCAAGATAGATAGATATCATCTACTATTACATTTGACTGAATTGCACTATCCCAAACGAAATCTAAGGGGTGACGCACACGGGGGTCTAAAAAGGTCACAGGGTACATAGATCTCATCTATGATTCGTTATGTGAAAACCTTAACGGCGAAACTAAATTACGCCGAAAATGAGTCAATCTCATTGTCTCACTTTTTCTCTTTGACGTGCAGTTCTAGTGTACATGGGACGATCCGATGACACCAATTGCAGTGGCGCATACTCGAAAATCTGGTAAAGTCACCAACCCAATAGTGGTTGATCCCATCAACTAACCCATGTGCTTGTCGATCCATCTCATGGTCCAACTAGGTAAATAACTTATCTAACATGTAATAGATATCATTTACTACGACCGCATATCAACCATATGCATGGATCCAGATCACAAACTATACAAGATGGCTCTGATAGCACTGTTGGGTTACACGAAGGCTACGATAGCAAAAATCAAATTTTTTCTATCGCGTAAACTAGGAACCATGCAAGTATAAGATCATAGATCGTTACCACTCGCCTGTCACAACCCGACGTTTGCGTTCTAGGTAAAATTCGTGAAATAAATTGCGTAAAATAAATTTTCTTTTTAACCTGGAGCAAATTTATAATTTAAAAATATATTTAATCAAGTGGAATTGGTATGGTGGGATTTTTCTTGAGTTCCCCATGTTAAAATACATTAACAGAATTTTTAGTGGAATTTTCAGAGCCCTAGAAATAATTTTAATCAATTAAAAACCTCTAGCGCAATAAATAAAACCCTGGAAAATTCCTTTTTCCTTTTTCTTTTTCTTCCTTTTTGGGCTGTCGGCCCATTTCCTTCTTCTTCCCGGGCCGGCCCAAGCCGCCCGAGCTGCCCGTCGCTTCCTCCCTCCCATCCTGGGCCGGCCCAGGCCGCCCGCGCCACCTCGCCCCTTCCCCTTCCCGGGCCGGCCCGAGGCCGTGGCCCGAGCCACCGAAGTCCGGGCCGCCTCCCCCGCCCGCTCGGTTGCTGACAGGAGGGGCCCGCGCCAGAGTCGTCTTCGACTCGGCCGGCCACCGCGCCCGCGCCGCTCGCGTTCTCCGTCGGGGTTTTCGCACCCGCCGGCCAAACCATAACCGGCCCCTTTATATTTTCTCCGCCCCGCAATCCCCTCTCTCGTTTCCCCTTTGCGCCGCCGCCCCTCTCGAGCCCTAGCGCCGCTGCTGCTGTCGTCCCCTTCGCCTCGCTGGTAAGCGCCGCTGCCCCTTTTCTCTCCTCTCCCAGTCGCTGCCGTGCGCGCCGCCCGCTGGGCCGCCGCCCAGTCGGCCGCCACCCGCGCCCACGACTCCTCGCGCCATGGCCATGCCTTGGCTGCCGCGCGGCCGTGCCGCGTGGCCGCCGCATCGGTGCCACGTCGACGCCACGTGCGCCATGTGGCCGCTATGTCGCTGTGCCGCCGCGCGTGCGCCACGTGGTGCGCCGCCGCCGCCGGCAGGTGGACTCGGTCCACCGTGGACCGGGACCCCCGTGCCACTGACAAGTGGGGCCCACCTGTCGGAGCCGCCGCCGCCCGCGGACGTCAGCCCTAGGGGTGTTATTGCGCAATAAGTGAATAAGGATTTTTCTGTTTATAGTAAAACACAGTTAATCTGCTAAAATTCATAACTAATTCTTCCGGACTCCGTTTGAGTCCATTCAAGTTGCAGAAAATTCATAAAAATGTCTAGAATCAATTAAAAATGGTTTTGTTCTCTCTTTCAGTAGACTAATAGTCTGTTTGCTTGTGTGCTTTGTTTGTCGCTTAGATTCCAGTAATTCCGACTCTCCGGTTTACTTCGAAGTTGTTGCCGAGGTCGACCCAGCGCAGGAGCAAGGCAAGTCATGCTTATTCATTTGATCATATTGTACCTAAGTTGCGAAATGTCTTATTTTCCTATAAATATTGCTTTGTTTTATAATATCATTTATGGGTTTAGTTACCTATTGTACTCAGCTATATGTTTCAATTATCGTGTTCCTTTGATAGCCTGGGAAATAATTTGAGTAGTTGCTAGAATAGAACATGCTTAGCCCTGCTTAGGAACATTAGTTCACTAATGGGATAACTAAAGCCTCATTATTACTTAATGATGGTTATTTCATGTTAGTTCACGATGGTTAGTCGTGAATGTTTAAATAATTGTTTCAACTAAAATATTGAATAATGGTGGGTTGTGAGCACATGGTTTTGATGGTCGTGCTCATGGCAATTAAGGACCGGTTCGCGGGAATCCCTGGAAGACGTATCGTACTTTCCACAAGCCAGCGTGGGTAATGGCTGGATTTGTAGTATGGCTTTTTCCAAGCCGACGTACCCAGGCGAGGGTGGGCATGATGGAGTTGGGTCGGCGGGGGCTTTACCCGTTGATCGGCTACCGGATTCACCTAGGCACGAGAGGGGGCTGCCTACCTTGGTGTAAAGGTGGGGGTGAAACCTGAGGTGTGGTGCGCTTGGTTAGGAAGGGTTGTGCGAAGGGTCCTGTCACAGCTCCTTTCCGGTGTACCGTGGTGGTATACCGGCGCACGGTAACGTGTCGTGGGACTGTGTCTTGTGGGTACAGTTGTACACCTCTGATCAGAGTAAAACTATTCGAATAGTCGTGCCCGCGGTTATGGGCGATCAACCAGATTCACCGTGATTAGTTACATTTTCTAATAACCTGACTTAATGGAACTGGTGTAGTTCAGATGGTGGTTTGGGCCTGTTACAACATGGTGTAGCGTTGGACAGTGATGGTTCAATGTTGATTAATTAACTCAATTGTTTTTACTGTATTCAACTACTGTCTTTAAATGCGTATTTTATGCATCATTATTCCCTTTCCGGTATGACTTGTTGAGTACAGTGGGTAGTACCCAGTCTTGCTTTATTTTTCCCCCACATCAGAGTTTGAGTGTATCAGATGAAGACTTTTTAGAAGAGTAGGCTTGTGGCTATCGTCAAGGATGCCTGTGGAATGGAGTTGCTATGTTGCGAGTGTCTAGTTAACTAGAATAGCTTGTTTATTTCTTTTTCCGCTGCATTTATGTAAGAGATTTTTATGGTGTTTGTAAGACGTGGATCTGTATGGCAACTTTGTCGTTTGTGTACCCTGGCTGGTCCTGGACAGGGATTTTAATACACATTCTGCTTGGAATTCGGGTTAGCGAATTTCTGGGCATGACAAGTTGGTATCAGAGTCGACCTTGACCGTAGGACAAGCCAACCGGAAACCCTAAGAGCCCTCTAAAACTTTTTCATGTGCATTTGCCGTTGACTTGGAATTGTTTTGAAAAAAAAATTTCGGGATCTTTGTCCTTTGGGATTTTTGGAAAAAGTTGGGCCGTTTATTTTGTCTGGAGTTTATAAAAAATTTTTTTGGGACAATAGAGTTTATTTGACTTTTTAAAATGTTCCTTGCACCAAAAAAAATTATTTTGTTACTTGAGTCCTTTAAAATTGTTTTTAAAAGTTGGATTTGAGCATGCATTGATTCCCATCCCTTGGCCTCTGTAGATGGCAGGTCATCCCCCGACACACCACGGTCAGAGTATGGAAGGCTTCGTGGCAGAATTGGCCCGTATGGCCTTGGCAGTGGGATACCCAGAGGCTCTAGAGTACACCACACTACTGCCCCTCACGGGAGAGTTGCCACACAGAGTCCGTTTGGAGGTACATGGCTTCGTGGGCACCAGTCTTCCCAATATGGTGGTCACTGCTTCAGAAGGATCTGACGAGCACGCCTGTCATGAGGCGGCTTACCTGATGATGGCCAGGATGCAAGAACTGCACGACCACGCTCTCCACAGCTCAGCGTACCGCTACCACCCTCGCCGCGGCAGCTCTTCTAACAGCAGCACCTACCGGTCCGCAGCGGAGGAGAACGACACCACCTTCGGTCACATGAGCACCGTGATGAAGGGCCTGGACAAGATGCACGCCGACCTCCACAAGGCATCCAAGGCTCTTAATGACCAGAAGTTGATGAAGATTGCCCGTTTGGAGGATGAGGTCGCTCAGCTCAAGGCCGAGAATGCTAGGCTACAGGGACGTCCAGTGCCAGGTGGACTCAGGATTCGCACTACGCCCAGGAAAAGGACCACAGCTCCCGTGCGTATCCAGCTTGCGCCAAGGAATCCACCACCCACTCCAGCGCCAGTTCCGCCACCGTCACCAGCGTTCGCCATCACCTTCGCCCCGGCGTCTGCGTACCAAGGCCCAGCTAGTGGTACCGGATGTTGGTTGCATGCCACACCTAGTGGTAGCAACGGCAGTGGTTCGAGTTCGGAGCCAAGCAGTGGTGACACTGACATGGCCGACCGCAGAAGCCGTTCCGAGCCTTAGGCTCGTTACCCTTAGTTTTTCCGTTTTTCCTAGTTTGATTTTTTGTTAGATTCTGTGTGCTAGGTTTGTTGCTTGGGGTTTAGCCGATGGTCGATACCATGTGCCTATGGTATGGCTATCTTAATAAGGATTTTGTTTGCTGTTTGAAGTGTTTTAAGTTAAATTAGAACAATTACAGTTTAATTAATATATATTAAATCTTAGTTCTGAGCAGTCTGTTTTGTTTCTTTTCTATTTCTTTCTGCTGGTTCTTCTCCTCCAGATGGTCAACACAAGGACGAGTGGTAACACCTGCAGTCATGCGGATCCATCGATGGGATCACAAGCCAATGGAGCAAATAGCGATGTTCCTCCTCCACCATCGGAGAACCCAACCATTGCTCAAGTGTTAGCAGTCAGACACAGATGATGGCGGCCATGATGCAACAAATGCAGCAGTAGCATCAATAAATGCAACAGCAGATGTCGCAACAGTTGCAACAACAGGCCCAACAGCAGCACCAGGCCCAACAGAACCAACCACCACCCCAATCCAAGTTGCCAGAGTTTCTTCGTGTCCGGCCGCCAGTTTTCTCAAGTACCACTAACCCCATGGAGGCGAATGATTGGCTCCATGCCATTGAGAAGAAGCTTAATCTACTACAATGCAACGACCAAGAGAAGGTTGCGTTCGCCACCCACCAGTTGCAGGGTCCCGCTTCAGCTTGGTGGGATAATTATTTGGTCACCCGTCCACCCGGAACGGAGGTCACTTGGGCAGAGTTCTGTCGTAGCTTCAGGAAAGCCCAAATTCCCGACGGCATAGTGGCCCAGAAGAAGAGGGAATTTAGAGCGCTCCACCAAAGTAACCGGACTGTGATGGAGTACCTCCATGGGTTCAACCGTCTTGCACGTTACGCCCAGAGGACGTGCGCACTGATGCGGAAAGGCAGGAAAAGTTTCTTTTCGGCCTGGACGATGAGTTGGCCAACTAGTTAATCTCGGGGGATTATGCTGATTTCGAGAAGCTAGTTGACAAGGCGATCCGTCAAGAGGATCAACGCAACGAGATGGATCGGATGAGGAAGGCAGCCCAATTCAGGGTGCATCAGGGGAATCAACAGAAGCCTCGGTTCATCGCCGGACAACAGGGTGGACCTTCCACCATGATTGTTCGCCAGTATCGACCCTACCACCCTGGCAATTTCAACACCAACCACCCTGGCAACCGCAACAATGACGGGGGACAGCTCAACCGCAACCCGGTTCCACGCCCACCAATGGCCCCAGCTCAGCCAGCTCCATCGACTCAACCCAAGAAGGAGTCCGGTGGAAAACCATTGGTCTGCTTCAACTGCAACAAGCCCGGACATTTCGCCGACAAGTGCCCGAAGCTGAGGCACGTAGGACCCAAGTTTGTTCATGCCCACGTCAACCATGCATTAGCAGAGGAGGCGCAGGCTGCACCAGAAGTGGTACTGGGTACGTTTCTTGTCAATTCAATTCCAGCCATCACTCTTTTTGATTCTGGTGCTATGCATTCCTTTTTATCGAAGCGTTTTGCGGGAACACATGGGTTGTCAATAGTGGAACTTAGAATGCCTATGTGGGTTCACACTCCTGGGAATGAGATGACCACAGCTCACTACTGCCCCTCTGTGGTAATAGAAATCCAGGGTTCTAGATTTCTAGCCAACCTTATCCTTCTTGAATCCAAGGACCTAGATGTCATTCTTGGGATGGATTGGTTAACAAGGCACAAGGGAGTTATCGATTGCGCTAGTCGCACTATCACTCTGGTTAATGAGAAAGGAGAAGAGGTGACGTTCCAGTCGCCGACACCCCATAAGCAGAGAGTGTGCTTAAACCAAGTCGATGGGATGGAACAGACCGCAGAAGAAGGGAAAGATCTTAAGAAGTTGGAGGATATTCCTATCGTTAGAGAGTACCCTGAAGTCTTTCCAGATGACTTAACCACAATGCCACCAAAGAGAGAAATTGAATTTCGGATTGATTTAGTACCGGGAACTGCCCCGATACACAAGAGACCCTACAGGATGGGAGCCAACGAACTAGCGGAAGTCAAGAAGCAAGTTGATGAACAGTTGCGAAAAGGATACATTCGCCCGAGTACGTCACCTTGGGGTGCTCCGGTGATCTTCGTGGAGAAGAAAGATAAGACCAAGAGGATGTGCGTCGACTATCACACCCTTAATGAGGTGACCATCAAGAATAAATATCCGCTACCTCGGATCGATGATTTGTTTGATCAGCTAAAAGGAGCAACATGGTTCTCCAAGATAGACCTACGATCAGGATATCACCAGTTGAGGATCAAAGAGCAGGACATTCCGAAGACAGCATTCATCACTCGCTATGGGTTGTTTGAGTGCACGGTCATGTCTTTTGGACTTACCAATGCACCAGCCTTTTTCATGAACTTGATGAACAAGGTGTTTATGGAATTTCTGCATAAGTTCGTCGTGGTTTTCATCGACGATATACTCGTTTACTCCAAGTCCAAGGAAGAGCACGAACAATACCTCCGCCTGGTACTCGAGAAGTTAAAGGAGCACCAATTGTATGCCAAGTTTAGCAAGTGTGACTTTTGGCTCAAGAAAGTACAGTTCCTAGGCCACATCATCACTGCTCAAGGAGTGGCGGTGGACCTGTCAAATGTGGAGTCGGTTACCAAGTGGAAGCCTCCGCGCACGGTTTCGCAGATCAGGAGTTTTCTAGGACTCGCGGGATACTACCGTCGGTTCATTGAGAACTTCTCCAAGATCGCCAAGCCAATGACACAGTTGCTGAAAAAGGATGAGAAATTCAAGTGGTCTGCGGAATGCAACAGAAGTTTTGAGGAGCTTAAGAAGAAATTGGTGTCCGCACCAGTATTAATCTTGCTGGATCAGACGAAAGATTTTCAAGTGTTTTGTGATGCGTCCCGTCAAGGGTTGGGATGTGTATTGATCCAGGAAGGCAGAGTGGTCGCATACGCTTCACGTCAACTGCGCCCACATGAGAACAACTACCCCACTCATGAGTTGGAAATAGCAGCAGTGGTTCACGCTTTGAAGATCTGGTGACACTACCTCATTGGTAATCGTTGTGAGGTCTATACTGACCACAAGAGTTTGAAGTATATTTTCACTCAGCCCGATCTGAACCTCCGACAACGCCGATGGTTGGAGTTGATCAAGGATTATGACTTGGGAATACATTATCACCCCGGTAAGGCCATTGTGGTGGCCGATGCTTTGAGCAGGAAAAGCTACTGCAACGCTACTTTTCCCGAGGAAATATGAGGCAGATTGCAACGGGAGTTTGAACACCTAAACCTGAGTATTGTAGAACACGGGTTTGTGGCTACTTTGGAGGCACAGCCCACGCTCGTGGAGCAAGTTCGAGCAGCCCAAGGCAATGACCCTGAGATAGCTGAACTTAAGAAGAATATGAGAGTCGGTAAAGCACGGGACTTCGCCAAGGATGAACATGGAACAATCTGGATGGGAGAAAGAATATGTGTTCCAGAGAACAAGGAACTAAAGGATCTAATACTCACAGAAGCTCATCAGACCCAATACTCAATTCATCCTGGCAGTACCAAGATGTACCAAGACCTCAAAGAGAAGTTCTGGTGGGTTAGCATGAGAAGGGAAATCGCCGAATTCGTCACGCTCTGTGACGTATGTCAGCGAGTGAAGGCAGAGCATCAGAGCCCAGCGGGGTTACTACAGCCTCTGCAGATTCGGATCGATTTTATCACGGGTTTACCAAGAACATCAATAGGGCATGACTCCATTTGGGTAACAGTGGATCGACTCACCAAGGTCGCTCACTTTATCCCAGTACATACCACTTACTCGAGAAAGAAATTGGCAAAACTTTACTTGGCAAGGATCGTGAGTTTGCATGGGGTGCCAAAGAAGATTGTGTCCGACCGAGGGAGCCAGTTTACTTCAAGATTTTGGCAGAAACTACAAGAAGAGTTGGGGACTCGTCTGAATTTCAGTACCGCTTACCACCCTCAAACTAATGGTCAAACTGAGAGAGTCAACCAGATCTTGGAAGACATGTTGAGAGCTTACGTACTTGATTTTGGTGGGGCTTGGGACAGAAGCCTGCCGTACACCGAGTTCTCCTACAACAATAGTTACCAAGCTAGTTTGCAAATGGCACCGTTCGAAGCATTGTATGGCCGGAAGTGCCACACTCCGCTCTTTTAGGACCAAACCGAAGAGCGACAGTTGTTCGGAACTGAAGTCCTAAATGATGCAGAAGAAAAAGTTAGAACAGTTCGGGAGAGATTGAGGATCGCACAGTCTCGGCAGAAGAGCTATGCAGACAACCGCCGAAGAGAGCTCATCTTTGAAGTTGGGGACCATGTGTACCTTCGGGTCACAACACTTCGAGGTGTGCATCGTTTCCAAACCAAGGGAAAACTAGCACCACGCTTTGTGGGGCCATACAAAATTTTGGAGCGTCGAGGAGAAGTTGCTTACAGGCTTGAACTACCCCCCAACATGCTCGGCATTCATGATGTTTTCCATGTGTCGCAACTAAAGAAATGTTTAAGGGTACCCGAGGAGCAAGCAAACCCGGATCAGATCGAGATTCAAGAGGACTTGAATTACATGGAAAGACCTACCCGCATCCTCGAGACCAGCGAAAGAAAGACAAGGAGTAAAGTAATTAGGTTTTGTTGACTTCAGTGGAGCCACCATTCAGAGGAAGAAGCCACTTGGGAAAGAGAAGACGAGTTGAAGGCCGCCCATCCGCACCTCTTCACCGAATCTCAGGGTCGAGATTCCGTTTAAGGAGGGTAGGTTTGTCACACCCCGAAGTTTGCGTTCCAGGTAAAATTCTTGAAATAAATCGCGTAAAATAAATTTTCTTTTTAACCCGGAGCAAATTTCTAATTTAAAAATATATTTAATCAAGTGGAATAGGCATGGTGGGATTTTTCTTGAGTTCCTCATGTGAAAATACATTAACAGGATTTTTAGTGGAATTTTCAGAGCCCTAGAAATAATTTTAATCAATTAAAAACCTCTAGCGCAATAAATAAAAATCTGGAAAATTCCTTTTTCCTTTTTCTTTTTCTTTTTATTTCTTTTTGGGCCGTCGGCCGACTTCCTTCTTCTTCCCGGACCGGCCCAAGCCGCCCNGTCGCTCCCCTCCCGGGCCGGCCCAGGCCACCCGCGCCACCCCGCCCCTTCCCCTTCCCGGGCCAGCCCGAGGCCGTGGCCCGAGCCGCCGAAGTTCGGGCCGCCTCCCCCGCCCGCTCGGCCGCTGACAGGTGGGGCCCGCGCCCGAGTCGTCTCTGACTCGGCCGGCCGCCGCGCCTGCGCCGCCCACGTTCTCCGGCGGGGTTTTTGCACCCGCCGGCCAAACCCTAACCGACCCCTTTATATTTTCTTCGCCTCGCGATCCTCTCTCTCGTTTCCCATTTGCGCCGCCGCCCCTCTCGAGCCCTAGCGCCGCCGCCGCCGTCGTTCCCTTCGCCTCGCTGGTAAGCACCGCTGCCCCTTTTCTCTCTCCTCTCCCGGCCGCTGCCGTGCGCACCGCCCGCTGGGCTGCCGCCCACTCGGCCGCTGCTCCGCCGCCGCCCGCGCCCACGGCTCCTCGCGCCGCCCGTGCCGGCCGCCGCGCCATGGCCGCGCCTTGGCTGCCGTGCGGCCGTGCCGCGTGGCCGCCGCATCGCCGTGCCGCCTCCATCAAAATGAGTAATTTCATAATTGAATAAAAACGAGGAGCCGAAGATTTTAGGGGGCGGGAGAAAAGAACTCTTAATATGAAAATACACATCATAAAATGATGCATCGAGCGAGACCATTATGTTTCATTGTGAATGAAAGACGTTTTCATCCAACAACATCTACTCATATCCAGGTTCGTGTCATTTTTGAACACTGCGATCAGCAAGCAGCAAGCGGGGGAGAGTCAAGTCAAGTATAACACAGGACTGACGGGGTGGGGCGCGCCAAAGCAACCCGGGACCCCGGGAGGGTCACTACAAAAGCGTTGGCGCCTTCTTTTTCAGGTGAAAAACTACGCTTCAAATAAAGCTAAGAAAAAGAAAAGGGCTGCGCTAATGGCAAAGAGCAAGAAAAGGGGCTTGAAATCCGATAAATCGAATACCTGCTGGTTTCAGTTATGAGAGAGAACTCCAAGGCCGGGGGTCCGTCTATAGAAGAAGGGAATCCAGAGGAAGAAGCAGCTCCCCGAAGGAATCCGGAATTTGAAGTATTCGTCGCCCTACCCTAAGAAAGAAGTCACTATAAAACAGCTTCCCTCATGATTGCTTCTCTTCCAAGGAAGTTTCATTTTCCCAGAATGTATCCCACCGCGTGGCCGCCGCATTGGCACCATGCGTGCGCCACGTGGTGCGCCCCCGCCGCCGGCCGGTGGACTCGGTCCACCGTGGACCGGGACCCTGTTAACGACGGATTTTGGTAATCGACTTGGAAAGAAAAGAGGAAACCGAAGCAGAGAGGAATGATTGAGTTGGAGTCGGACCAGGCTTCGTATCAGACCCGGTAACCGTATCGGACTGGGGAGGTGTTGCCAGAAAGAGTGTATCGGCCAATACGGATTTGATATGATTGTTGGCCAATACGGGTTGTAAGTTGACAGAGTCAGCGTGGGCTTGGTCTGGGCTCAGAATAAGCTTCAAGGAAGTTGCCAAATAGAGATAAAGCTCAGTTTTAGGCAGTTGTATCTTGTAAATTAAGTAGTTTAGATCTAATCTGTGGCTTAAGTCTGCCGCAAGGACTTGTTTGTTAGTTGTAGATAAGATCGTACCCTACAAGGGTTCTGTTGTAACCTCGGGTATAAATATCCCGATAGTTTCTACATAGAAGCTCTCAATCAATCATACAATCAAACTAATCTACTTTCGGCGCATCGCCAACCCTCGCAAGAGGTTGACTTCTGACGAGTTCTTGCTTCCCAAGAGCAAGGTAAGAACTCATACCCGACGATTTGCATCGTCGGGGCTAACGTGTCGCTTTAGGCACGTTAAGCCCTGATGATGTGATCGTCGTTTATCGTGTGTTAGCTAATCTTGACGCGGTCTTCTGATTCTGTCTCGTCAGCAGTTAACTCATTTTAGGGTTTGTTGCCGATGACGGTTGAATCAGTTTGCTCGTTTAGATTGTCTAAGGCACTTACCATCCCCAAAAGCAATCGGCGGCTTGATTTTCTTTGTGTTAAGTCTCGATTCATACTTTGAGTTGCTATCGACCTTAGTCCTGTTTCGAGATCTAACACGAAGCCTGTTTTCGACTGTAATTAAGGATAGCGCCGGGGTTTCAGCCGGTCTTATCTAATGCATGTGATTATTTATGTTTTTGCATTTGTTTGCCACTTATACATGTGGATCGACGAATATAAACATATTGGTCACAGAGTGTTTTTAAAGACTTCTTTGTGGTTGGTGTATTTATGTTAGCCGATTGACTTGTATAAGTTTAGACTAGAGCAATAGCTAGTGTAGTTATCCTCATGAAACCTTCATCGGCTAATTTCATTAATATGTCACACGCTTTTAGCATGGGCCGATGAGATTAGATTTCTTCAATTTGCTAATTGTATCAAATAAGCCAATACAGCTTTGCCCTATCGGCTAGGCTGTAACAATGTGACATCGGCCTATCGGCTGATAGACCATTGTTTTCTGATATGGTTTACTTGTTTCTTGTTGATTGCAGATCAAATCAACTGGCACGCTCTACGCACGACTAGGCAAGCCAATTTGGACCTGCACTAGAGTTAAGCAGATCTCCCAGGCCACCGTGGTAACGCGGAACCCGTTTGGTTGCTGGACGGGTCGAAATTCTGCGCCAACATGCTTTTGGCACGCCCAGTAGGACCAAGAACGCAAACTCTGCAACAGCAACAAATCTCCTCAAGATGTTGAAGCAGGTCGAGATTTCCGAGGAGAACATTGTCCCTGTGACCGCCGACCAGCTCAATGCAGTGCAGAAGGCTGAGATGGAAAATCTGGTCGAGCAGTTCCAGAATATGTACCTGCAAACATATTCTAGGACTCGGCAAGGCACCTTGATCCAAAAATCCAAGGTAGTTATGCCGAGTCCTGGAGATGGAGCTGGCACGTTGATGGCGGCGCACGACCACACCGTCAAGACTGAAGATACTACAGCGCCGACGTTGCAAGATAGGATTGACTCCGCAGTTCATTCTGCGCTAGTCAACCAATCGGGGATCCTGGTGAACACATTGACCAATACGGTCAAATCGATCCTAGATGGGTCGATTCACCAGTACAAGCCTCAAGGGCCGATTTTCTTACCAGAAAATAAGTTCCCTGCCTATCGGACCCTGAGGAACGACCTGAGCACGGCTCAGCCGACAGCGCCGATGCCACCCCCATCGGCGCAGCCAACAACAACACTGCCACTAGTCCTTACCAGTCAGACAGGGGGGAGCCCTCAGCACATCACGGAGTAGCAATATGCTCAATGGACCAAGGGGAAGCAACCAGTGATCGAGCCGATGCAGCAAGTTCCTGTTCACCAGCCATCGGCCGGACAGCCACAATCCCCGGTGTTCAACAATCCTCCACCTCAAGCTGCATACAATGTGCCACAAGGCTACCAGCAGCACACCGTAGGGCAGTATGGCGCGCAGAATCTTGATCACCACTACCAGCCGTACTCCCCCAGGCAGTATCAAGTAGAGGGCTTGCAGCAATCATATCAGCAAGACCTCCCACATCGGCCCGCAGGATACTGGGCCGATATGATAGCTGAAGTGATGCGAGATCAGTTCGGCTTGAAGCCCAAGGAAAACTCTACAGTGTATCGGCACCCGTATCCCGAGGAATTTGACAGAGTACCATAGCCAGGCCGATACAAGATCCCGGACTTCTCCAAGTTTTCGGGGCAGGACAACGTCTCGACGTACGAGCATGTCAGCCGATTCCTTGCACAGTGCGGGGAGGCATCGGCTATCGAGGCATTGAGGGTGAGGTTTTTCCCTCTATCCTTATGAGGGTCTGCATTCACGTGGTTTTTATCTTTACCCTGTAATTCCATCAGAGGATGGATAGATCTGGAGAAACAGTTTCACAGGTATTTCTACAATGGCGTACAAGAGATGAAACTGTCCAATCTAACTGCCATCAGGCAACGAGTGGATGAATCAGTCCCAGAGTATATCCAGAGGTTTAGAGACATAAGGAACAGGTGTTACAGCCTCAGTTTGACCGATTCCCAGTTGGCCGATTTGGCATTCCAAGGATTGCTAGGGCCGATACGCGAGAGGTTCTCCTCGCAGGAATTTGACAGCCTAGCTCAGCTAGCACAACGGGTATCGGCCCACGAACAACGATTCCAGGAGGCAAAGAAGTTTGTAAAGAAAATCAACACAGTTTATCAGTATGCCTCCGACGACGACGACGAGGAAGATGTTGATGTCGACCTGGCCGAGTGGGCCCAGATGAGAAAGCCGACAACTTGCCAATGGGCCAAGAAGGGCGACAAGGAAGATAAATACGACTTCGACATCAACAAGGCCGATAAGATATTTGATCT
The DNA here is from genome assembly GCA_008326285.1 of Oryza officinalis. Lineage (NCBI taxonomy): Eukaryota > Viridiplantae > Streptophyta > Magnoliopsida > Poales > Poaceae > Oryza > Oryza officinalis. Next base: position 19,392,256 of record BDMV01000011.1, on the reverse strand, counting down.
ACTGTTGCAAGAAAAGCAAATTCAGTTGCCAGTGGGTCATGTATTGCCATCGGCCGAAGAGATCAAGAAGAGAAGATATTGCAAATGGCACAACTCTTATTCACACCATACAAATGAATGCAAGATCTTCAGACAACAGATTCAATCGGCCATCGAACAAGGCAGGATTAAAATCGATGATGCCAAGCGGCCGATGAAGATCGAAGGACATCCGTTCCCAGTCAACATGGTGCGGGCGGACAGGGCTGATGGCAGTGCCCATCGGACCGGCAAGCGACCTTATCAGACCTCTGAGGGCCTGATTAGAAAATACCAGCGGCGGAAGGAAGAACAAGCTCAAGACTATGCCGATCAAGACAACTCCTACGACCCACATTGGGAGTGCGAGTTTTTCCGGTTCTGCTGGAATGAGGAAATGAGGTTGCCATCTATCCAGGAGTGCCCTGCATGCAATGGTGCAGAAGATTCTTATCAGGGCAGCTCAAGCAGGCAAGCGCATCGGCCGGCCAAGCAAAGAAAATCGGTTCATGAGAGGTTAGGGCCGATGCACCAAGAGCAACATATTGAAGACGAGAAGCAAGTCCAGAACCCCCAATGGTGCCCAGGCAATGTATTCACAAAGACACAAAAACAGCGAGTTCAGAGGCTAAGGAGGAAGGAGCAAATCCAGGAGGAACAGGCAGAGATAGCTCATCGGCCAGCCAAGACCAAAAAGGAGTGGAGGATAAAATCCACGGTGGTCAAGGCCGATGAGGGCACTTCCAACACAGCTCGGGCTTCTTCGGCTTCAAAAAGTAAAAGAGTGGCATCGGTGCCTGTTAATATGGTTTTCATATTGCCAGCAGAGTATAGCGTGCAGGCGGCTGATGAAGCGATGGCCGACGACGAACAATCTTCAGCCAGACTACAGTTGTCACCAGATCAAGCCATCTTCGACAAGCCAGTTGACACCAGCTATAGACACTTGCGGCCGTTATACATCAAGGGATTCATCAACGGGCGGCCGATGACGAAGATGCTGGTCGATGGCGCCGCGGTGGTCAATTTAATGCCATACACAACCTTCAGGGAGCTTGGGAAGGTACCTGAAGCCCTTATCAAGACCAACATGGTATTAAAGGACTTCGGTGGCAATGCGTCCGAAGCGAAGGGGGTCCTAAACGTGGAACTCACCGTGGACTGCAAAACAATACCCACCACCTTCTTCGTCTTCGATGGAAAGGGTTCCTACAGCTTGTTGTTGAGACGGGATTGGATCCACGCAAATTGTTGCGTCCCTTCAACAATGCACCAATGCCTCATGCAATGGCAAGGGGACCAGGTTGAGATCGTGCAGGCCGATCGGTCAGTACACGTGGCCAATGCCGATCTCGTAGTATGGGAGATGGAGGGAATCGACTGCTTGTCCGGACGAGTTTGGGACGCCGATTTCCTCAAAGTAACTGACTGCGACATCGAGACGAGTGAAGATCAAGACAAGCAGTTACTTTAGCAAAGATGTGCCGTCCGCCGTTGAAGATGAACAAGCTAGTCCCTACACAGATGATGCGGTGGATGAGCTAGATGGCAAGTTGGGACACGGTTTTACGTCGGCCGATGAACTTGAAGAGATTGATATAGGGATAGGTGATAGGCCTAGGCCGACGTACATAAGTGCTAACCTGCCAAAGGAATACAAGAGTAATCTTATAAATCTGTTGAAAGAATTCATGGATTGTTTTGCATGGGAATATCATGAGATGCCAGGATTAAGCCGATCAATCGTAGAACATCGGCTACCAATCAAACCAGGCTATCGGCCGTTTAAACAAGCTCCTAGGAGATTCAAGGCCGATATGCACGAAGCTATCAAGGCAGAGATCACACGACTTTATGATGCTAAGTTCATCAGACCTTGCCGATACGCAAAATAGGTCTCCAACATAGTTCCAGTAGTGAAGAAAAATGGCAAGTTTAGGGTATGTATTGACTTCAGAGACTTGAACAAAGCAACACCGAAAGACGAGTACCCTATGCCTCTGGCCGATTTGCTTGTCGATGCCGCGTCTGGGCACAAGGTTATCAGCTTCATGGATGGGAATGCAGGCTACAATCAAATTTTCATGGCCGAAGAAGACGTTCACAAAACAGTCTGCCGATGCCCAGGGGCAATCGGCCTATATGAATGGGTTGTCATGACATTCGGTTTGAAGAATGCTGGAGCTACATATCAGAGGGCCATGAATTATATTTTTCATGATCTCATCGGCTCTTTGATTGAAGTTTATATTGATGATGTCGTCGTGAAGTCAAGAGAATATGATATGCACTTGGCCGATTTACGCAAGGTACTTGAAAGGGCAAGAAAGTATGGCTTAAAGATGAACCCGAACAAGTGTGCCTTCGGCGTATCGGCCGGGCAGTTTTTGGGTTTCTTGGTCCACGAGAGAGGAATCGAGATTACACAAAAGAATATCAATGCTATAAAGAAAATCAAACCTTCGATGAACAAGACCAAGTTACAATCTCTGCTTGGCAAGATCAATTTTGTTCGGCGCTTCATATCGAACCTGTCAGGAAGAATAGAGCCGTTCACTCCGTTATTGAAGATAAAAGAGGATGAAGATTTTATATGGGGTGATAAGCAGCAGAAGGCGCTGGACGACATCAAGGAGTATTTAACCTCTCCGCCAGTTCTAATCCCTCCACAGAAAGGGCTTCCGTTCAGACTGTACCTATCGGCCGATGAGAAATCCATCGGCTCAGTCTTGGTGCAAGATATTGATGGTAAGGAAAGAGCTATTTTTTATCTCAATAGGAGGATGCTAGACGCTGAGACAAGGTACACACCGGTGGAGAAATTATGTTTGTGCTTATATTTTTCATGTACTAAATTGAGGCATTATTTACTTTCCAACGAGTGCATTATGGTAAGTAAGGCCGATGTGATGAAATACATGTTATCGACCCCTGTGTTAAAAGGAAGAATTGGGAAGTGGATTTTTGCCTTAACAGAGTTTGATCTCAGATATGAATCGGCCAAAGCAGTCAAAGGACAAGCCCTGGCCGATTTCATTGTTCAACACAAAGACGAGTCAGTTACATATTCAGATATTGTGCCATGGACCTTGTATTTTGACGGGTCTGTCCGCAGACATGGATGGGGTATCGGCCTAGTTATCATATCCCCTCGGGGGGCAAGTTTTGAGTTTGTTTTTACTATCAAGCCTTATTATACTAACAATCAAGCAGAGTACGAAACAGTGCTTAAAGGCTTGCAGTTATTACGAGAAGTCGAGGCCGATTCCGTAGAAATCATTGGTGATTCGCAACTGGTAATCAATCAACTTTCTAGGGCGTATGAATGAAAGAACGATATTCTCAGAGTGTACAATGAGGAGTGCAAGGAGTTACTGCAAGGTTTTAAGATTGTGACGATGAGGCATATACCCAGGAAGCAGAATTTCAAGGCCAATGATTTAGCTCAGGGGGCATCAAGTTACAGGCCGATGGCTAAAGATGTTCAGATTCAGATCGCTCTCGTGCATGCCGATGATTGGAGGTTTGATATCATCAAGTATTTGAGAAATCCTTCTAAATCAGCGTCACGAAGAATGAAGTATAAAGTTTTACATTATGTCCTGCTGGACGATGACTTGTATTATCGGACGATTGATGGTGTCTTACTCAAGTGCCTAGGCCCCGAGGAGGCGAAAATTGTTATGAGTGAAGTACATGAAGGGATTTGTGGAACCCATCAATCGGCCCATAAAATGAGATGGCTGTTGAAGTGCGTCGGATATTTTTGGCCAACCATGCTAGAGGATTGTTTCAAGTATTATAAAGGATGTCAGGATTGTCAGAAGTTTGGAGCAATTCAAAGAGCACCGGCATCGGCTATGCATCCAATCATAAAGCCGTGGCCATTTCGTGGATGGGGAATAGATATGATCGGCCAGATTAACCCGCCATCGAGCTAGGGACACAAATATGTCTTGGTGGCTACAGATTACTTCACAAAGTGGGTTGAGGCCGTTCCCCTTAAGAAGGTTGATTCCAAAGATGCAATTCAGTTTGTTAAGGAATATATTATATATCGGTTTGGGTTACCTCAGACGATAACCACCGATCAGGGATCAATCTTCGTGTCCGATGAGTTCGTCCAGTTCGCCGATAGCATGGGCATTAAATTATTAAATTCTTCTCCTTACTACGCGCAAGCTAATGGACAGGCAGAAGCTTCTAATAAGACTTTAATCAAGTTAATCAAGAGGAAAATCGATGAACAGCTGAGGCAATGGCACACAACGCTGGCCGATTCCCTTTGGGTGTATCGGATGGCTTGCCATGGTGCAATTCAAGTGCCTCCGTATCAGTTGGTTTATGGACACGAAGCGGTGCTACCGTGGGAAACTAACATCAGCTCAAGGAGGATTGCCTTGCAAGACGACCTGACAGCCGATGAGTACCATAATCTTATGGTAGATGAGTTAAACGATTTGGCGCACGTCCGATTACGGGCCTTAGAGAAGATCAAACGTGATAAAGATAGAGTGGCTCGTCATTACAACAAAAAAGTTGTCGCCAAGTCGTTTGAAGAAGGGGATCTTGTATGGAAATTAATAATGCCGATTGGTTCCAGAGATAATAAATTCGGCAAGTGGTCACCTAATTGGGAAGGTCCTTTTCAAATTCATCGCTGTGTTCCTCACAATGCTTATTTGCTCAAGGGGTTGGATGGCGAGATTTATGGACGAGCTCTTAATGGCAAGTACTTGAACAAATATTATCCTAGCGTCTGGATCGACTCATGATCGGCCCTCCAGCCGATTTATGATTACAGCCGATGTGTTATGCATTGTCTTTAGATGGCCGATACATACTATCGCCTTTAGTTCAAATTTTACAACATGAGCCCTCATCTTCTAAAATTTGGGGGGCATATATATATACAAGCGCGGAATTTTTCAAGTTTTCAAGGAATTTTCTTCTTCGGATCAAGGAATTTTCTTCTTCAAAGTAAGATCGAATTCGGCTTTTTGGCCGATGAGGTTGATTGGTAAAGGGATATCTGTTCGCAGGATGGATTTCAGAAACAATTTTCACACTAGAATTTTCAGATCAAATTCGGCTGCGTGGCCGATAAGGTTTGTATTTACACGGTAAAAAGAAAAAATAGGTTACATCACCCGATGAAGTCTGCAATAGCTGCAATGGCTCTACGGTGAATTTGTTCAATGTCTTCTATAGCTTGGGCGTCATCGGCCGTCGACCCTGGGATTGGCTTCAATGACTTACTCAGGGTGGCAAGATACTTGGCCGATGCCTTGAGCTTTGCCGTCTGGTCTTCGATAGCCTTGGGTGATGCAGCTATCCCGGCTTCAACTTCTTGGATTTCGTGGCGTGTGGCTTCCAGCTTCAATTCTAGCTCTGCTTCGAGACGACGGAGTTCTTCAAGTCTGTGCTTCAAGACAATCGGCTCCACCGCTAGCTCGTCCAACTTGGTCTTGTCAGCATTAACTTGAGCCCTGCTAGCGGACAGGGCCGATTCCAGTTGCTCACGCTCTCGTCGCTCTGCGAGTCTTTCTTTTGCCTTGTTGAGCTTGAATCAGTATTGCTCCAAGAAGATGGCCGGTGTTAGAATCTCCATCAGGCTTTCGGGCAGTTCATCCTGAATTTTTTGTACCCTAACCCTGATGGGGGTGCAATCTTCCACCAAGTACTCCAACGAGGACTCCAACCGATTGGTGATGTCGATCAGCCGATTCTTTAGATCATCGGAAATTGACGCCCTGGCTGTGGTGGGTGGCTCCTTGTCCTCATCGTCAAGAAACAGGCCGATATCAAAAGAAAACATATCGGCTAGGTTCTGCAAATATCAATATGGGTCAAGGTTAGCCTTGTTAAACAGGAACCGGTAGAAAGGGGATCAGAGTAATCGTGGTTACCTGTGTTGGAGCATCGGTGGTGCTTGCATCGGCCTCCCTTTGCTGTGTTGAAGCAGTAGGCGAGGGGGTTGGCCGATGTGGTGAAGGTGATGGAGCCCTAGGCTGAAAAAGCAGGAAATTGGTAAATAGGGTTATGTAAATAGCAAGATAATGTGAAAATCAACTCTTACCGAGACAGTCGGAGAAGGTGGTGGAGAAGGAGAAGGAGTCCTCAATCGTGCCTTGGCTCGTTCGTGCCGTTGTAGAGTGGCTTTCTTGGTTCTGAGTAAAAGGGCCGATCGAGTTCTCTCCTTCAACATAGTCGACGCCGCAGCCTAAAAAGGATATGAAGTTAAAGTATGGCAGTACGAGGGGATTATGTAAACACAAAGAAGAGATTATATTGACCTTGCGAACTGCGAGTCTAGTCCTTTTTGGTTGCGGGGCATCATCTTGGTCATCGGCCGGTGGGATCTCAGTAGCTTCGGCCGATGGCTCCTGGGTGGTTTCGACCGACGGGTTTTCTTCTTCGTGTGCGTCGGCCGCTACTGTGTCAACCTCCTCCTCCATTACTTGTTCGTCGAGGAAGTCTTCCAGGGAAGGGTCTAGCTCTTCGACATCGGCCTGATTATCGGTTCTAGCTTTCTTGCTGGTTTTCTGTGATTTACCTCTGGTTGGCGCTTTCCTTTAAGGGTTTTCTTTGGGCATCGGACCTTGGAGAAGCGACGCCAGTTTTGGGGCGGTAAGGCCGATGATTGACTCCATGACTGTTGATCCTGACGGGGCTAGGGCTTGATGATAAAAGATTTCTCGCCCACTGTTGCTCACAGCCGGAATTGGACCATCGGGGACCTGAGGGCTAATGTTTTTGGTAAGGTCCGTCACATAGAATTTGGCCGATTGGTGGAAAATGTGAGCAGCCCACTCTTGCCACCATGTCTGAAAACTGATATGAACAAAGGCGCTCAGATGCAATCGGTCACAATCGCCGAGATTTGAGAGTTTGAGTTCCAGCGCTTTGCTCATGACCAGCACCGATGGAACCGTGCCTCTGCTCTCTAGGAGCTTATGAAGATACAAACTCAGAGGAAGTTGTCCAAGCCCGCACTGTCTAGCGGCCACCATTGGATTATAAAATTCGCAAGACAGGCTGGTGCTTCTTCCTTCAAATAGGCCTACTGGGAGCAGGCATGGGGTGAGGCCGATCATGAACAATTCCCTTGACTCTGAATCATCATTTACCAAACTTAGTTGAAGATCGTCAGGGAGTTCGAAATCTCGGTCCGATGTGTAGACAAACATGTCCATCCTGGCCGATGGAGGGCCGGTGAAGAAGCGGACGAACCATGTAGCCATGTCCTCGGCCGATTGGTCTGTGCCTGGGTAGACAGAGGCTGTTTCCCCATAGGACATGCATCTTCTGGTCCTGGGGTCCTCATGATCAGCATATTTGGAAGGGAAGCAGGAGTCCGATAACGGAGGCCGATTGACCATGGGATTGGTGTGGATAGTGAGCCAGAGCTGAACAAACCACCATGGTCCTCCATGGGCCACAGTTTGTTTTAGTATCAAATCTTGTGTGGAGGCATGAAGCAGCCGATAGACAGCTCCCAAAAGGTATCGGCCCAAGGGGATTTGTTTCTTGTCGACCAAAGCCTGAGCCAAGTGTTGACAGTTTGTAGTGGGGCCGCAGGTCGATCCGCAAAAGACAAATCTCTCCAACGACAATGTCAGGAAGGCTACATGTTCTCGTTCTGAGACCGATCGCTGTTCCATGTGTTCAGAGATGTACCCAGACCAACCTCCAATCTTTTTGGTCTTCAACTTGTGGCTGCTATGTATCAGGAGGCTGAAGGAGTTGATCTCGAAATCAATGTCCGACCCTGTTAATATCTTGACGTCGATCAGAGTGGGGGTCATCGGACCTTGTTTGAACATAAAGGCGTTCAAGGTACTGGACCAGAAGTAGCTGGCGGCCGACATGAGTGGTTCGTTCTTTTTGGTATCGGCTAGGGACAAAGCGATGCATTGGCCGATCCCAATCTCGTCCCAGTGGACTTGTTTGGTAGCGGCAATCCTCTTATGCCATGTTCTGTAGCCGTTGAGCTTTGTTGGCCAAGACCTGAAGGTATGTTTCCATGAAGACACATTTGAGCTTGGTTTGCCTAAAGGGGATTCTGTCCGTTTCCGCGTTGATTAGCCAAGTTGGGTCGCAGTCGCCCATGGGGCCTAGCAGAAAGCGATGGGATTTGCCGTCGGTGGGGATCAAGATTTGGTTTTTGAAGACCTAGATCATGAGAATGACGATGAAAATATAAGACCCGGGGGGCAGAGAGTGAAAACCCTAACTTGGAGAAATTGGCGGAAAAAGCGATAATGTGGATTTTGAAGGAATTGACTTACTGCAGGGATCTCGGAGGCATAGAAAGGGGCGAAGGCCATCGTTGCCATTGAAGGGGTCACTGTGAAGGGGGTCGATGTTGACGGAACGCCGAGGGGTCGCCGGAGTTGAGAAACACGAAGGGTTTGTTGAATCGGCGGCGGAAGGATTCGAATCTGGATCTGCACGGTTTTCAGACAAGACCTAGCAAAGAAGTCGATGGGTTCCTCGGAGCTAATTCCGCCACATTATATAATGAAGCGAAACTAGGGGGCATGTGTTAATAACGGATTTTGGTAATCGACTTGGAAAGAAAAGAGGAAACCGAAGCAGAGAGGAAGGATTGAGTTGGAGTCAGACCAGGCTTCGTATCGGACCCGGTAACCGTATCGGACTGGGGAGGTGTTGCCAGAAAGAGTGTATCGGCCGATACGGATTTGATATGATTGTTGGCCGATACGGGTTGTAAGTTGACAGAGTCAGCGTGGGCTTGGTCTGGGCTCGGAATAAGCTTCAAGGAAGTTGCCAAATAGAGATAAAGTTCGGTTTTAGGCAGTTGTATCTTGTAAATTAAGTAGTTTAGATCTAATCTGTGGCTTAAGTCTGCCGCAAGGACTTGTTTGTTAGTTGTAGATAAGATCGTACCCTACAAGGGTTCTGTTGTAACCTCGGGTATAAATATCCTGATAGTTTGTACATAGAAGATCTCAATCAATTATACAATCAAACTAATCTACTTTCGGCGCATCGCCAACCCTCGCAAGAGGTTGACTTCTGACGAGTTCTTGCTTCCCAAGAGCAAGGTAAGAACTCGTACCCGACGATTTGCATCGTCGGGGCTAACGTGTCGCTTTAGGCACGTTAAGCCCTGATGATGTGATCGTCGTTTATCATGTGTTAGCTAATCTTGACGTGGTCTTTTGATTCTGTCTCGTCAGCAGTTAACTCATTTTAGGGTTTGTTGCCGATGACGGTTGAATCAGTTTGCTCGTTTAGATTGTCTAAGGCACTTACCATCCCCAAAAGCAATCGACGGCTTGATTTTCTTTGTGTTAAGTCTCGATTCATACTTTGAGTTGCTATCGACCTTAGTCCTGTTTCGAGATCTAACACGAAGCCTGTTTTCGATTCTAATTAAGGATAGCGCCGGGGTTTCAGCCGGTCTTATCTAATGCATGTGATTATTTATGTTTTTGCATGTGTTTGCCACTTATACATGTGGATCGACGAATATAAACATATCGGTCACAGAGTGTTTTTAAAGACTTCTTTGTGGTTGGTGTATTTATGTTAGCCGATTGACTTGTATAAGTTTACACTAGAGCAATAGCTAGTGTAGTTATCCTCATGAAACCTTCATCGGCTAATTTCATTAATATGTCACACGCTTTTAGCATGGGCCGATGAGATTAGATTTTTTCAATTTGCTAATTGTATCAAATAAGCCGATACAGCTTTGCCCTATCGGCTGGGCTGTAATAATGTGACATCGGCCTATCGGCCGATCGACCATTGTTTTCTGATATGGTTTACTTGTTTCTTGTTGATTGCAAATCAAATCAACTGGCACGCTCTGCGCACGACTAGGCAAGCCAATTTGGACCTGCACTGGAGTTAAGCAGATCTCCCAGGCCGCCGTGGTAACGCGGAACCCGTTTGGTTGCTGGACGGGTCGAAATTCTGCGCCAACAGACCCCCGTGCCACTGACAGGTGGGGCCCACCAATCGGAGCCGCCGCCGCCCGTTGACGTCAGTATGACGTCAGCCCTAGGGTGTTATTGCACAATAATTGAATAAGTACTTTTCTGTTTATAGTAAAAACACAGTTAATCTTCTAAAATTCATAATTAATTCATCCGGACTCCGTTTGAGTCTATTCAAGTTGTAGAAAATTCATAAAAATATCTAGAATCGAATAAAAATGGTTTTGTTCGCTGTTTCAGTAGACTTATAGTCTGTTTGCTTGTGTGCTTTGTTTGTCGTCTAGATTCCGGTAATTCCGACTCTCCGGTTTACTTCGAAGTTGTTGCCGAGGTCGACCCAGCGCAGGAGCAAGGCAAGTCATGCTTATTCATTTGATTATATTGTACCTAAATTGTGAAATGTCTTATTTTTCTATAAATATTGCTTTGTTTTATAATATCATTTATGGGTTTAGTTACCTATTGTACTCAGCTATATGTTTCAATTATCGTATTCCTTTGATAGCCTGGGAAATAATTTGAGTAGTTGCTAGAATAGAACATGCTTAGCTTGCTTAGAAACATTAGTTCACTAATGGGATAACTAAAGCCTCATTATTACTTAATGATGGTTATTTCATGTTAGTTCACGATGGTTAGTCGTGAATGTTTAAATAATTGTTTCAACTAAAATATTGAATAATGGTGGGTTGTGAGCACATGGTTTTGATGGTCGTGCTCATGACAATTAAGGACCGGTTCGCGGGAAACCCTAGAAGACGTATCGTACTTTCCACAAGCCAGCGTGGGTAATGGCTGGATTTGTAGTATGGCTTTTTCCTAACCGATGTACCCAGGCGAGGGTGGGCATGATGGAGTTGGGTCGGCGGGGGCTTTACCCATTGATCGGCTACCGGATTCACCTAGGCACGAGAGGGGGCTGCCTACCTTGGTGTAAAGGTGGGGGTGAAACCTGAGGTGTGGTGCGCTTGGTTAGGAAGGGTTGTGCGAAGGGTCCTGTCACAGCTCCTTTCCGGTGTACCGTGGTGGTATACCGGCGCACGGTAACGTGTCGTGGGACTGTGTCTTGTGGGTACAGTTGTACACCACTGATCAGAGTAAAACTATTCGAATAGCCGTACCCGCGGTTATGGGTGATCAACCAGATTCGCTGTGATTAGTTACATTTTCAAATAGTCTGACTTAATGGAACTGGTGTAGTTCAGATGGTGATTTGAGCCTGTCGCAACATGGTGTAGCGTTGGACAGTGATAGTTCAATGTTGATTAATTAACTCAATTGTTTTTACTGTATTCAACTACTGTCTTTAAATGCGTATTTTATGCAAATAACCTCTTTAGCCCTCCTTTGTTATTACTTGCATCATTATTCCCTTTCCGGTATGACTTGTTGAGTACAATGGGTAGTACTCAGTCTTGCTTTTTTTTCCCCCACATCAGAGTTTGAGTGTATCAAATGAAGACTTTTCAGAAGAACAGGCTTGTGGCTATCATGAAGGATGCCTGTGGAATGGAGTTGCTACGTTGCGAGTGTCTAGTTAACTAGAATAGCTTGTTTATTTCTTTTTTCACTGCATTTATGTAAGAGATTTTTATGGTGTTTGTAAGACGTGGATCTGTATGGCAACTTTGTCGTTTGTGTACCCTGGCTGATCCTGGACAGGGATTTTAATATACATTCTGCTTGGAATTCGGGTTAGCGAATTTCTGGGCGTGACAGTTGTGCAGTGAAAGTAGGTGCTAAAAAGCCGAAGGAACATTGACGACGTAGCGCGCGTCAGTGTAGCGAAGTTGTAGATCGCAGTAGCCCGACCTTCTCCTCCTCATGCGCATGCCCCGCCGTGCTCTCACGCTGATCAGACCATCACTAATATGAGACCACTGATGGCACATCATATATAGCTCTCGCAGTGTCTCATGTTGAGTCTATTCAAAAACATATTCACCAACATGTGTCTACATTATTAATTTGGTATCTTCATACCATGATCCATGAGATATGATCATCAATCAATGAATGTGCTGATCATTGAACCATATTTGTTTCATATATGATATTTGATCAGGGATCTTTTAGAAATAGTAACATACAACATAAATAGTCTCATGAACGAATCACATATTCGTTAATCTACAGTGAGTGATCTATTTTAAGGACCAACGTATAATAAAGATGTAAACGTAGTATGTGATACAATCATCTCTATGATTGCTTTTAGGGCATATCACCAACAAAAATCGTTTTCGGTCGCCTGGAAAAATGTTTTTTTAGTGACGCAGAAGATCGACGAACTGGACGGAAACGCCTACGCGGCCAATCTGCCGTTCCGGCGCCATCGATGAATATCAAACCACTCTGGTGCAGACTAGACTAGATTCTTGGTTATTTATGCGTTGATGGGGTGGCGGTTGGTGGGAAGGGAGGGTGGCCGACAGTGTCGTCTGAGGTACGTGCTTATTAGTGTTAGTCACGAGTTCATGGAAGCTTGCGTTGCTATGTACGAGAGGATGTTCAGGGTGGGTAGGGCAATGTTTGCCATCGTGGCAATCATGTTGTACGGCTAGTTGACTAGTTTTGTTTTGCCTTATGTTTGCAGCTTGACGGAGACAACAGTACACAACTTAATTGACAACTTGACTGCTTTGGTTGGTGAGCTGTTGAGATATGTGAGTTTACATCGTCCGGTTGGAAATATTTGATGGTTGTGATAAGATTTGGCCAAAGTCTTCTACACCATCAATAGTTTTGCAAAAGTTTAGTAAAAATGATGGTATGGATATATCTGTTTCGAAGAATGCTATTACAACGTTATAAACTTATTAGATTTTATAAACCTCTTCTAACATAATAATTGAAGTTTTAAATATTTGACCAAATCGTGCAAAATGGACTCTTCTTCCCCTTAGTGGAAGGAACGTTGAGAGTTTGGAAACTAGATCGCATGATGTGGTGTATCATAATGCATGGTCTGTGCTGTTGGGAAATTTTGACCCATCGGCATGTAAACCAGGAGGAGATCACACATGGTCGTTCTCACCCATTGCCCGTGGGATCTACATGATCATTTTCCATAATTGCAAAATTACATGCATTGATCGGTATAGCAGTACACCTTCCAATTTTTTGGAGTGCCCCTGATCTCTCTCTAAGTGCCATACTAATGGGGTTGCTTTCTCATGATCATCTTCTCCTAGAAACCTTAAATTGCCTAACCCCACTCACTTAGGCGCAAAAGAGACAATGTGTGGTTGTTCCACGACTGTGCGGGTGACAGTCAGAGGGACGCCGCTGCCCTGCAACAAATCACAGGTGACCCTTTCGGGATCTCGCCGGCCATTCTTGGATGTGGTTGTCTGCCATTCTTGGATCAATGCCTATGCTTGCAGTAGGGCTCTGGCTTAGCGGACTCATCCTCGCCACTGTGCACAACACCAGTGTTTCTCATGGTGACGCCATCACCAATGTTGGCCAAGCCATTGATGACCTAGGAAGGGTCCTAGACGATTGGTGAGGATGGCAGGCACGTGGACCGGCGTGCAATGTGCGGCTTGGCGCGAGTACATGTCATGAGGCAGCATTGTGTAGATGGCGATGCGGCTATGGGTCACTCACAAGAGAAGGTATTAGAGGAGAGCGGGGTCACTGATGTATCGGACCCACATTAGTTTCACTGTAATTTTTTCTGACTGCAATGCCATGTAAGCACCACATATACATCAAGACCAAGTCAACCGACCATATAAGTGTCACGAAGGATGAAACTTCCATCTAAACCGCTCAGCAAGTTAAAACAAACTGGTCTTGATAGTTGAAAGAGTCTGTGTGTGGTTTTGCAGTTGAGAAAGACAATAATTTAGAGAGGAACATTGGACATTTTTCAATGCGCCATTACGGAGATCATTTGGACCTTAAATGGGTCCATCCGCATGTACCGACAATTTGCGAATCGGCTTCCTAGCTGAACTCGATGCATCCGGTGCTACGGTGTTGTCTTTGGAATCATCTTCATGTGATGTTTCCCTTCGCTTGAAAAATCTTTGGATTATTTTAATTTTTGATTTAAATTTTTGAAATTTAGTTGTATATTAATTTGAGAAGTATTTGTTCACCACTTTTAAGGACTATCTCTCTTTTCATAATTCTAAGGAAACATGAAAAGTATTCGTCAGCAGGCCTCAATCCCTATTTGCCACAGTACTACTGGACAACTGATCTTTGGTAAATTGTCAAAAACCAGCAAATATCTCGGATGTTTAACGAACCGGTGCTAAAGATGCTTTAGCACCGGTTCTAAAAGTCAAAGTTCCTCAAAACATCTTTAGTCCCGGTTGATAACACCAACCGGGACTAAAAATGCATGTTTAGTCCCGGTTGGTGTTACTAACCGGGACTAAAGATCGAGGGATCCCGGTTGGTAACACCAACCGATACCAAAGATATTTTTAGTACCGGTTGGTGTTATCAACTGGGACTAAAGATGTCTTCAGGGTTAGTTCGAAAAGAAACCATCTCTATCCAAGTTAGATGTATGTGGTAGGTGGGATGGTAATACGCGTGAGGGCTAAGGTGAGAGGTCTTGAGTTCGAATCCAATATTGCACATATTTTTTTGATCTTTAGTACCGATTATTTCAACCGGTACTAAAGATCGAGATCTTTAGTCCCGATTCACATTTCTCAACTGCAAAACTGAATGTAGCACATCTCTTAACTATCAAATCAATTGTTTCGTATGGTGGTTCGTCCAACGAGGTGCCCACCTGGCATGTCAACTTTTTCATTTCATGTGACGTCTACATGACGATTAGGTGACATTAAAAGAAAACTAAAACATAAAAAACTCAAATGGACCCACATGCCAGTTAGTAAAAAGGATTAAAAAAGTGGGCCCATACATTTGTCTGCCCTCAACTGTGCTCGCTCACGTGGCTTGCTGCTCCCGCTGCCATATGGCATCATCCCTGTGGCCAACCATGGCGGCTCTAGTAGTTCACGCGGAGTAACTGGGGCAGTTTGACGGGCCTGTCAAGTCCTCCACTCGCTCATTGCCTCCAAGGGCTGCACCCATCGTTATCCGCCTCACGATAGTAATGGATCCACTACTACAGAAATGATTTTTCTATACAAGGACCTCTATAGGTTGCAAACGGACCATACCTGCTCACGTCTTCAAAAATCTCCCACCACTTTCCCATCCAGCTCCTTAAGAGACCAGTATGCAAAAATCGATTTTTGCAGACGGATCTCTTAAGTGGTCCATATACGAAAATCAGCTTCTTTTCGTATGCAGTCCTATTAAAGGGTCACCTTCAAAAATAGATTTTTCATATGCGGACCTCTTAAATGATCCGCATGCGAAAATAACCCACTCATTTTTTATTCTCCCCTTCACTCTCGCACACTAAGTCCTCTCCCCATTCCCTCCTCTCTCAGCCTCTCCCCCACTCCTCTTCTCCCCTGGCCTCCCCACACTCCTCATCTCTCGGCCTCCTCTTATCCCCCACTCTCCTCCTCTCCCCTCTCGTCCTTCCCAATGGCGATGGGCGTGGGCTCCGGCGATGGGCACGAGAGAGGGCAGAGGAGGCCGTCCCCCCACGGAGGCCGGTGAAGGAGGCGCCCAGCGGCGGCCGACCTTCCCCCACGCGGATCTAGCGGCCGGCCTCCCCCCGCGCGGATCCGGCGGCCGGCCGGCCTCCAGCGCGCCGATCCGGCGACGGCTGCCCCCCCGTGACGACAATGATGGCCCGGGTGGCGGCAGCGGGCTAGGGTTTCGAGTGGCGGATGTAGGGTTTTGTGGTGATTTTTGGATTTGTTTTTGTGATTTTTTATTTTTGCATGCGATCGGTATAGGTATTTTGACATGTGGTTGCGCTGGCGGCGTGCAAAAATCCAATTTTTGCAGTCCTTTGGTCGCAGGTAGGTTGCCCGTCCTCATGCAAAAATCACTTTAGGTCGTATGCAAAAACTATTTTTTAAGCAGTAATCCTCACACTCTCGTCGTGTTTTGATTCGGTCGATTCGCTCGTATGGGGTTCATGGTGATTGATCGGGTGTTGGATTGAGCCGGACGAGGATCGAGTCCATCGGTTGCTTTGTATCTACTGGCTTAAGTCAGTGCTGAGGTTTCATGGAGGAATGCACGCCGCATTACTTGGCACGTTGCGTTCGCGCGAGCCACGCTCCATGAGGGCTAGCTGCAGCCTGCAGAGAACGACCTTGTCACCACCGTCACGAGGCTGTTCCGCCGCTGCCTCACTCGCCACAAGTGTCTCCCGCCCCGCTGCTCGCCACCGCAAAGGAGGAAGGTTGCTGTGGGGTCCGGATGCCTCGGCGACAGAGACAACAATTGATTGATTGCTTGCCCGGCGGACGGCGAAGAAGCTTCTCTAAGCAGCTGCTCTGGTTGCTGTTGCCAATGATTGGGATGTTGGGCTCGCGCCGCCATAGTCAGAAACTCAGAACTCAAGGACCCCCCTGGTGCTCGCCGATCCATTTACCGGCACCACCAGAAGGCCGGGCTTGCCGAGATCAAGCTGTCTAGCTAGCTTCTCCGACGTGCTGGACCCCGGCGGCATGTCCACGTTCGGGTACATGAGCAGAATCCTCACCGGAAGAAAATGCCCCTGCGACGTGCATGCCTGGTATCTGGTCTAGGAGACCAGGATGTATAGAGAATTTTTTTTAATTTTATTTATTAAAATATTTTAAAAAAATTTTCTATTTCAAAAATTTACAAATCTAGTTGCCCATCGCCCTTTGGGAGAGCCGACGATTTTTCTGACGTGGCAGATGGCCGTTGGCCCTCGCCTAATGGCCGGCCAACGGGGGAGAGAAAATTTGCAGGAGGCCCTTGCTGCCCTCCCAGAGAATGATTTTTCACTGTGCGGGGGGCCGCATGTAGCAGAGCTGGGAGGGCGGCCTGGCTTTTTTGCAGGCGGCCCCCTTGCCGCCCTCCGAGAGGGCAATTTTACACTGTGCGGGGGCCGCCTGCTTAAAGGACAGCGGCCTGGCTTTTTTTGCATGCGGCCCCCTTGCCACTCTTCCAGAGGGCGATTTTACACTGTGCTGGAGGCATGTAGTGTTGTATTGTATAATATTAAACTGTTCATTTAAAAAATTAAGTAAATCATCGTTTTGAGAACGAACAAAAGAATTTTTTAAAATGTAAATGATTTTTTTCACTCGGATTGGAGCCCTGAGGAGGGGGTTTTTTACATCGAAATATTGAACTGTTTGTTATAAAAATTAGGTAAATCATCGTTTTGAAAACGAACAAAATAGAAAGAATTTTTTAAAATTGCAAGGATTTATTTTTCATTCAGATTGGAGCCCGAGGAGGGGATTTTTTATATCAAAATATTGAACTGTTCATTATAAAAATTAGGTAAATCATCATTTTGAAACGAACAAAATTGGAAGATTTTTTTAAAATTCAAACGATTTATTTTTTATTCGGATTGGAGCCCGAGGAGGGGTTTTTTTACCTCTAAAATGCAAGTTAAATTTGCATATAATTCTTGCTTATGTTGAATCATGTAATCTGTACATAGTTGAAGGTAGAATTTATGAAAATATAAGAACGTACTTATAAATTATAACGAATACAACGTATCGGGGCGTCAAAGGAACTTTGAAAATCAAAATGATATCATCTAATTAATTTAAAATTCGTGACGTATAGAACAACACACCATCATAATTAAACATTATTATGATAAGATAGTTAAGAAGTGTCATGGATACATGATACAAATTTGTCGGTCTCGACGAATTGAGCCTGAGCTTATCTACCGACCCCTTGTACGTTGTTCAACGTGTATTGCATTTTCGTGCTCTTTCAATCGCTAGTACTTTACTTGTGTTTCAGACTCAATTATCTTTTGGCCATGATATGTTGGATTGACATTGTCGATCTATAAAGTGAATCCGCACGTCCTTGGATTGCATTGAGAAATAAACGTAGTTAGTAAGTTAGGGTAGTAATATTATACAGATGGTAGCAAAATTGAAAAAATGTAAGACGTACAAGGAAGTTGTTGTCTATGTTGGGGCAGACAAAAAATATCCTGCCAAATGTTTGTTCTGCAAAGGTGGTAGCCACCTGGCAGTGATATCTACAAGCACAATTTGGACGCTTCGACCATTTAGGTAAACCTAATGGATTGTTCCTTCAATCTAAGCTTGCAATTTGTACCCAACGTTTGTACTCCATCCATGCCTGAATGAATTATGTGGTCGTCTCCGGTTGCGTTATCGTTTGACTGATGGAAGTAACTCTGACCGTATTGATCCACTTCACGAATTGACATTTCCTTACATCCTCCTATTTGTACAGTTTTGTAAGGAGAGCTAAGTGCATGAAAGTAGTGATTAGTCGAATAGAAAAAAATGATACTTACGACGAAATCGTCATCGACAATTTTAGGACACACGAAGCATCTTTGTCCTCGAGTTTGTTGTCTTACGGACCTTATCACCTGACAATGGTCACCACAACGACACTCTGGACGTTCCCGCCATGTGGGTAGTCCCAGGGGATTTACCTGTCATTCTAAAGTTTCTGCAGCAATTTGGCGTTCATGCTCATCCTTCCGTCTAAGGTAGTCCAATCTTGTTTCACTACATGAATATCCACGTGTTCCATCCTTTTGTGGGTTCTTGATATGTACCCACTCAATGAAGTTGCACACCATACGGTATGTTTATGTAAGATGTTATGATGGTGCAGAAACCAGATAGCGTTTTATGTATTGATTATAGTTTCTACCATGAGGAATGACTTAAGTATGCATTGATCCCCACAAGCGCGCAACGGGCGGTCACACCAAGGGGGAAACCAACCGGTTAGAGCATCGCTTCGCCAATTGAGACGCTCAACAAATGGAGCTTCTATTCTCTCTAGATTTGTAGGAATTTAAAAGATGATATGAAGAGCTTGTATTTAGCTTGTCTATTTTATAGTGAAGCCACCAATGCTAGAACTGGACTTAATGAGAGTCAATTTTTCCCACTGTATGTGACAACACGAGCACGCGTGATCAGGATTTACTATATCTTAGAAAGCAGCGCTGAAAGTTGATTGTGACAACTCGAACTGACAGTGTGTCTGTTAACGACGAAATTTGGTAAATCATGCATTGGATTCAGAGTTAAAGCCGAAGCCGATTGGAGGAGATAAGCGATTACAGAAACAGAGTATGAATCGGCTGCAAGCCAAATCGGCTACGGTGTGCATCGGCTGAAACAGAATCGGACAAGGATAGCCGATGTAGCCGATTCCGATAAGGAGATGGCAGGATCATTGTCGGGTTCGGTTGATGTGCTTCATGAGGATTGCCACGTACGGATTGAGTCCGAAGAAGGCAATTGTATCTATTAATTAGAATATTTGTTAGTTTCCTTTTATCTTTAGGAAAGTGTGTTGAGTGTCCCTTAAGGACTTTATGTTTTTCTTTTATCTTTAGGAAAGTTTCTTTCTTGTCCTACAAGGACTAGTATCTCCCCATGGGTATAAATATGTACACCCGGGGTTATTGTAATCAATAAACTCTCGATCAATACACTTCGGCGCATCGCCACCTTTTACTCTGTTACGGTTTCTTTATCAACCGGCGGAATTTGGCACCTGACGCGGGGCTGCATCGGCTGTCGATCTCCGGCGAAGGGGTAAGTCCAATGTTCCGTCGGTTCAGGCAATTGTATCATCTACGTCGGCGTCGTTCAAGGCTGCATCAGTACATTCGACCTCTTGGATTGCTCTGGTTTGGATAATATATTTGCCTGGCTATTTATCATATGTCTTCTGTTAATCTAGTATTAGCATCTCGATTTAGCTTTATCGGCTGCTTCTCGTTTTAGGGTTTCTGCCGGTATCGGCTAAATCGTCTTGCTAGATTAGATTAGCCTAGGCATCTACCACCCTGAAAATCAGTCAAGGGCTTGATCATCTAGATATCGTGTTTCTTTACATACTTAGTGCTGCATCAGTTGAGTTTGACCTACTAAGTCGTGCTTAGAACCATGACTCTCTAGCCTGCTTTTTGATTGCCGATAAGGGTTTCATCGGGGTTTCAGCCGATGAGTTATCTGGACGTTGCATCGGCTTATAAGGATTGCATATAAGTTGAATTTAGCCGATGACAACAAAGGTTTCACTGTTTAATCTAATCTTGTGGATTTTATTGCATTGGATCTATGTTAGATTTACTTCATCGGCTATGCTATGAATATATATAATCTCTCTCTTGAGGTGTTTTTAGACATAAGTGATTTATACTGTCTCGGCGCCCTGTCCGATCTATCCCAATCACTTGGTTTAAATATATTTTGAGATTTAGATTATGTATCATTGATATCTACAGCCGATCGAGTATGTCTAACTTTCGTTTTACTTTATCAAGTCATTGCTGATCTAATGCATATTATCATCAGCCGATTGTCTCTTTGTCAAGTGTCAGAATCTACATTGAACACATAGCCGATAGCTCAAAACCCTATCGCTATCGGCTGTTATCAAGATCGGCTGGAATTACTACATCGGTTATGTTGGCCGATCGGTTCTTTGATCTATCGTTTGTATATCTTGTCAGTTGCAGGATTAAACTGACTGGCACGCCCGCATCTCACCAAGATTTGGACCTGCACTGGAGCTAAGCAGATCTCCCAGGCCAGTGTGTGTTTTTTGCATCAACAGTGTCCGTGTACTGTGGTTTACTATGCAACCCAATGGACTCGATCCTGATGTATCGAAAGTTTGTTGTCATATGCGTCAGTAGTTGTTGTTTGGTTTTTGCAGCGTATCGACGACACGAGCATGCGCAAGCAGAAATTACTTTACCTAACAAAGTTGCGGGGAAAGTTGATCGTGACAACTTGAGCTGGCTATGTCTGTGTACTGCGGTATACTGTGCGATGTAATGGACCCGAACCTCAAGCGCTGAAAGTTTGTTGTCGTATGCATAAGTAGTTGTAGCAGCGTACGAACGACATGAATGAAATATTAGTAAGTAAAGACAGACGGTCCCTCCTACCCTGGGCCCTAATGTGTCCCTGAGAGTACATCAGACGGTCTGGTGGTACGGCACGGCCTGCCCGTCCCTCCGGTACTAGTGTGACCGGTGGCTGCTCTTGGGTCTGCGGTGGTGGAGCTCTGCCAAGCTGTGAGGAGCCAAGTATCTCACGCAGGACATTCTTGCATCGTCGGCAACCTCATCCCTTCGTCCCAACAAAACCGGAAGAACTCGCACTCCTAATGAGGTTCATAGAATTTATCTTGGTCAGAATGGTCTTGTGCTTGCTCCTCACGCCTCCGCTGGTATTTCTTGATGAGACCTTCTAAAGTTTGATGGGGTCGCTTGTTGGTCCGATAGGCATCGCTATCGGCCCTGTCAGCCCGCACCATGTTAACTGGGAATGGGTGTCCTTCAATCTTCATCGGCCTTTTGGCTTCATCAAACTTGATCCTGCCCTGTTCGATGGCCGATTGTATCTGTTGTCGAAAGATTTTGCATTCATTTGTATGGTGAGAGTACGTGTTGTGCCATTTGCAACATCTCTTTTTCTTTATCTCTTCAGCCGATGGCAACACATGACCTATTGGCAACTGTATCTGCTTCTCTTGTAGTAGTAAGTCAAATATCTTGTCGGCTTTGTTGATGTCGAAGTCAAATTTCTCTTCTTTATCGCCCTTCTTAACCCATTGACATGTCGTTGGCTTCTTCATCCAATCTCACTCGGCCAAATCGACCTCAGCATTGTCATCTTCATGTTGATCGGAGACATAGTGATAAACGCTGTTGACCTTCTTTGTGAATTTTCTTGCCTACTGGAACCTTTGCTCATGGGCCGATACTTTCTGCGCTAGCTGATCTAGACTTTCAAAATCTTGAGACGAGAACATTTCTCATATCGGCCCAAATAGCCCAAGGAACGCCAAATCGGCCAGCTGGGAATCGGTCAAACTGAGGCTATAGCACCAGTTTCTAACACCCCTGAATAGTTGAATGTAATCCGGGACCGATTCGTCAACCCTTTGCCTGATGGCGGTAAGATCAGACAGCTTCATCTCTTGTACACCATTGAAGAAATATCGATGAAACTATTTTTCCAGGTCTACCCATCCTCTGATAGAATTGCAGGGCAGAGAGGAAAACCAAGTGAATGCTAACCCTGACAAAGATAAGGGGAAAAATCTGACCCTCAACGCCTCCACGGCCGATGCCTCACCACATTGAGCTAAAAACCGGCTAATGTGCTCATACGTGGAGACATTGTCCTGCCCTGAAAACTTGGAGAAGTCAGGAATCTTGTATCGGCTTGGCAATGGCACTCTGTCGAACTCCTTTAGGTATGGGTGTTGATACACTGTTGCATTCTCCTTGGCCTTTAGACCGAATTGATCACGCATCACTTCGGCTATCATATCGGCCCAATGCACTTGAGTGACTCCTGTGGGCTGGTGCGGAAGTTCTTGGTGATAGAGCTGTTGAAAACTTTCCGGCCGATATTGTCTAGTGGAGTATGGCTGATAGCCTTGCGGCGCATTGTAGGCAGCTACTTGTGGAGGATTCCTTGGCAAGGGGAATTGGACTTGCCCGGCCGATGTTGGATTAGCAGAGGCTTGTTGTATCGGCTCCACCATCGGCTGTTGCAAGGCTGTTGTAGCTTGTCTCCCCCTCGTCCACTGCGCCAATTGGTCTTCCGTGATGTGCTGGGGGCTTCCTCCCATTTGTTTCGTCAAGACCAATGGCATGGTCGACACTGGCTGGGTCGATGGAGGTGGGATCGGCGCCGTCGGCTGTGGAGCTGTACTCAGATCAGTCCTCAAGGTTCGATATGGAAGGAATTTGTTATCAGGCAGGAAGATCGGCCCTTGAGGCTTGTGCTGGTGAATGGAACCGTCTAGTATTGACTTGACTGCATTGGTCAACATGTTCACCAGGACTCTGGATTGGTTGATTAGCGCTGAGTGAACCGCGGAGTCGATGCGGTCCTGTAGCGTCGGTGCAACGCAACGAGTATCATCTTCAGTCTTGACAGCTTGATCTTGGGCTGCCGCCGATGTGCTAGCTCCGTCCCCAGGGCTCGGCATTACCACCTTGGATTTTTGAATAATGGTGCCTTGTCGAGTCTTGGAGTACGCCTGCAGGTACATGTTCTGGAACTGTTCAACCAGCTTTGCCAACTCAGCGTTTTGCTCCTCGTTGAGCTGATCAGCGGTCACCGAGACGACATTTTCTTCTGAAATTTCGCTCTGCTTTGACATCTTGAAGTGAACTTGTTGACGGTGTGAAGCTTATGTTCTTCTTAGTCCCATCGGGCGTGCCAAAAGCGTGCTGGCGCAGAATTTTGACCCGCCCTCGTGTCAAAGCGGGTTCCACGTTACCACGGCGGCCTGGGAGATCTGCTTAACTCCAGTGCAGGTCGAATGGCTTGCCTAGGTGTGTGTAGGGCGTGCTAGTTGATTTGATCTGCAATCAACAAGAATAAACAAGTAAACCATGTTAGCAAACGATGGCCGATCGGCCGATAGGCCGATGTCGCATCGTGAAGGCCCAGCCGATAAGGCAAGGCTGTATCGGCCTACTTGAGGTCATAATGAAATAAAATTAATAGACAGATCTAATCTCATCGGCCTTCATCGATGTGTCTGTGTTAATCTAATAACATTGGCCGATGAGGAATGTGGGAAGTGAATGCACTAGCTAATACTCTAGTGTGAACTTGTATGAACCGATCGGCCGATATAAATATACTGATCACAAGGAAATCGTGAGAACAATCTGTGACAAATACATTTATATTTGTCGGCCCACTCACACAAGTGGCAAATACATACAAGAACATAAAGTAATCATATGTATTAGGTAAGACCGGCTGCAACCCCGGTACTATCCTTAATTACGATCGATAGCAACTCAAATCTCAAGACGTGACTAAGGTCGATAGCAACTCCAAGTGTGAATCGAGAATTAACACAAAGACAATCAAGCCATCGATCGCTTTTGGGGATGGTAGACGCCTTGGATGATCTAAACAAGCAAACTAATTCAACCATCGTCAGCAACAAACCCTAAAACGAGTTCACCGCTGGCGAGATAGAATTGAGAAACTATATCAAGATCATTCAAGATATGATAAACGATGATCACGTCGCCAGGGCTTAACGTGTCTAAAACGACACGCTAGCCCCGACGACGTAGATCGTCTGGTACGAGTTCTTACCTCTGCTCTGGGGAAGCTAGAACTCGCCGGAAATCAACCTCTTGCGAGGGTGGCGATGCGCCGAAAGTAGATTGAATTGTATGTTTTTGTTGTTGAATTGAGAGAGTTTCTAAGCACAAACTACTGGGATATTTATACCCGTGATTTACAGCATTGTCGATATAGGACACGATTTTATCTATAACTAACAAACAAGCCCTTATGGCGGACTCTTGCCATAGATTAGATTGAAATTACTTTAACTTCCTAATTTAAGAGATACGATTGCCTAAAATCGAGCCTTATCTCTTCTTGGCAATCTCCTTTGAAGCTTGACTCAGGCCCAAACCGAGCCCGCTCTGCCTCCATCGGCTTTCTGCTTCCATCAGCCAATGGCCACATTGAACCCACATCGGCCGATACGATTCCTCTACTGGCTCTCTACCTGGTCCGATGCACCGCTGAGTCCGATACAGGACTTGGTCCGATACTTGGCTTGGTCCGAGAGCGTAATCGGTCCGACTCGAACTACTCCTTCTCTGCCTCGGTTTTCTCTTTCTTCTCCGAGTAGATTACGAAAATCTGGTGTTAACACATGCCCCCAAATTCTGCTTCATTATATAATGTGGCAGAATTAGCTCCTAAGAACCTCATCGAGCTCATCGCTAGGGTTTGCCCAAAATTCACACAAATCCAGATCCACAGCTTTCCGCCGCCAATCTCCGCGCGCAGCTTCTCACAACCGCCTACGCCTTTCAATCCCGGCGATTCCCCAGCGCCTTCCCGACGGGACCTCCTTTAACGGCGACCTCCTCGACAACATCCATGGCAACTTTTCCTTTCTATGTCTCCGAGATCCCTGAGCTAAACCAATCCTTCTTCAAATTTGCATTTTCATTTTCCCGCCGAAACTTTTCAAAACTAGGGTTTCTGCTCTTTCCCCCCATGTCTCACTTTTTATCACTTTCCACACGCCGTAGGTCTTCAAGAACCGGATAAGTCGCACCGGTTTCTCTTGGACCCTATGGGCAACCCTGATCCATCTTAGCTGATAAACGCAGAATCAAACAGAGTCCCCTTCAAGCAAGCAAAACCCAGTGTACCCTGATGGAAGCACACCTTCAGATCTTGGCCATCAAGGCTCAATGGATACAGGACCTGGTACAAGAGAATCGCTGCAGCCAAACAAGTCCATTGGGATGAAATCGGAATCGGCCAGTGTCAACCTTTTTAAAAGGAGCAGCCGCTCATGTCAGCCGCAACTTATTTCTGGTCCAACACTTTGAACGCTTTCTTGTTCCGGCAAGGTCCGATGACTCTTACATTGGTAGACGTCAAGATGCTGACAGGCCTAGACATCCTCACCAAAATCAACCCCTTCAATCTCCTTATCAACAGCAGCCATAAATTAAAGACCAAAAAGATTGGGGGCTGGTCTGGATACATCTCTGAACACATGGAACAAGGGTCTGTCTCAGACAGAGAACACGTAGCTTTTCTAACCCTATGGCTGGAGAGATATGTCTTCTGTGGGTCAACCTGCAGCCCAACTCTGAATTGCCAACATCTAGCTCAGGCCCTGGTTGAGAAGAAAAAGTTTCCACTTGGCCGATACCTCCTTGGGGCTGTCTATCGGCTACTTCATTCTGCCACCTAAGATCTGATGCTAAATCGGACAGTAGCTCATGGAGGTCCATGGTGGTTTGTTCAATTGTGGTTAACCATCTACACGAATACCATGGTCGATCGGCCTCCCCTATCGGACTCAGTCTTCCCATCGGACTATAGCGACAATGAAGATCCCTCATCCAGGAGATGTATGCCCTTTGGAGAAGCGGCCTTAGTTTACCCTGGAGCTGACCAATCGGCCGACGAGATGTCTGAATGGTTCATCTGATTCTACACTGGTCCACCATCAGCCAGGATGGATGTGTTCGTATACCCCACGGATTCTGACTTCGAACTCCCTGCTGATCTGAACTTGGATCTGCTAAATGATGAAATCAGCTCAAGGGAAATCTTCATGACCGGCATGTCCCCATGCCTGCTCCCAATAAGCATATTCCAAGGCAGAAGCACCAGCTTGTCACATGAGTTCTACAATCCAATGTTGGCTGCCAGACAATGTGGACTTGGACAACTTCCTGTCAGCCTATACTTCCATCGGCTGTTAGAGAGCAGGGGCACGGCCTCATCGGCATTGCTCATGAGCAAAGTCCTGGAGATCGAAATTCCCATCTTGGGCGACTGCGACCGATTGTGTTTGAATGCCTTCATTCATTTCAGCTTCCAAACGTGGTGGCATGAGTGGACCACACATATCTTTCATCAATCGGCCAGATTCTACTTAGCAGAGCTCATTGAAAATATCAGTCCTCAAGTCCCTGACGCCCCAGCTCCCAGTGTCAGCAATAACGGGCAGAGGATAACTTATGCTCTAGTCCTGGCTCCATCAGGAAAAGTTGTGCTGGAATCAACTATCAGCCTTACTGCTCCAAAAATATCATCGCTGCTCCAAGGACCGATAGTCAAAGAAACCACCAAGAGGAAGGCGCCAGCCAAGGACAAAGCTCGAAAACCCGGCAAAAAAACGTAAGACCGACAATCCAGCCGATCTCGACGAACTGGACCCTCCGTGGAAGAATTCCTAGATGAACAAGTGATGGAGGAGGCAATCGATGCAGCAACCACTGAAATACCTGAAGATCAAAATCTATCGGTCACCACTGCTGAGCAACCATCGGCCAGGCCAACCGAAGAACCATCGGCCAATAGACCGACTGAAGATCCACCGGCCGATGACCAATCTGACGCCGCCCGACCCAAGAGAACTAGACACGCAGTTCGCAAGGTTGGTGTAATCTTCCTCATTTATTTTCCCAATCCCATTTCACCGGTTTATTATAACTTGATTTTTGCAGGTCATTGCGTCATCTCTTCTTAAGGAGAGAACTCAATCGGTCCCATTACCAAGAACAAAGAAAGTCACTTTGAAGAAATGCAAACAAGCCAAGGACTGATTGAGAACTCCATCTCCTTCTCCACCACCTTCTCTAGTAGCCTTGGTAAGCTCTGATCTACTTATCTCATCTTTCTTGCTAATAATGTATACCTGATCCCTGCATTCTTGTCTTCCTCTTTAGCCACAAGCTCCATCGCCTGCACCACATCGGCCAACCTCTTCGCCTGTCGCCACAGAAGAACAAAAAGAGGCCGATGTAACCACAGCCGATGTCTCATCGCAGGTAAACCAGAGCACTTTGAATCTCTTTGCCAATTTTGCTTTGACCGAGTTAACCAGGCCTTATTTTGATGATTGCAGACTTTAGCCGATATGTTT
This sequence comes from Oryza officinalis, assembly GCA_008326285.1. Taxonomy (NCBI): domain Eukaryota; kingdom Viridiplantae; phylum Streptophyta; class Magnoliopsida; order Poales; family Poaceae; genus Oryza; species Oryza officinalis. Next base: position 19,364,726 of record BDMV01000011.1, on the reverse strand, counting down.
GCTTTTGACATCGGCCAATTTCTTGACGATGAAGACAAGGAGCCATTCGGCACAGCCAGGCCATCAATTTCTGAAGAACTAAAAGGCCAGCTATCTGACATCGCCAATCGGCTGGAGGCATCTATAGAATCTCTGGTGGAAAATTGCAATCCAATCAGGAGCAGAGTACAATAACTCCAAGATCAATTGCCTGAAGACCTGATGGAAATATTGACACCAGCCATATTCTTGGAGCAGTATTACTTCAAGCTTCACAAGGCCAAAGAAAGACTCGCAGCGAGGCGGGAACGTGAAGGCTTGGAATCGGCCGTGTCTGCCAGCAAAGCTGAAGTCAATTCTGACAAAGCTAAACTGGACGAGCTGGTCGTTGAGCCGATTGCTTTGAATAGAAAGCTTGAAGAACTCCCTCGCCTTGAAGCAGATCTGTTGATGAAGCTAGAAGCAACTCGTGAAGAAATCCAAGGAGTCGAAGTTAAGATAGCTGCATCCCCAAAGGCGATAGAAGACCAAACAATAAAGCTGAAAGCATCGGCCAAGCATCTTGCAACTCTGAGTAGGGCATTGAAACCAATCCCAGGGTCATCGGCCGATGACGCTCAAGTGATAGATGATATTGATCAAATTCGTCGCATGGCCATTGCAGCTATCCAGAACTTCATAAACTGACTGATGTAATATACTTCTATTTTCTCCTTGCAAAAAAGGTTAATTTTGTCCTTGATTGATATATATCTCATCGGCCAATCGGCCGAATATGATTGACCATCTCGTCTTGATCATGTAACTCGCAAGAATACCAACTGATTATGAACAATGACTCACATCGGCCGATAGATCATAAATAGTGGAGTGCCTCAGCCGATGGATCTACTAAAAATAATAAGCATATCGGCGATAAAACCCTTCTGAAAGCTTAACCGAAAAATCCGACCAAAAAATTTTAAAGTCCGCAAATTTGTAATCCATCTGATATCCATTTGAAGAACTGCTGAAACTGCTGAGTATATATATGCCCCCCAAATTTTAGAAGATGAGGGCTCATGTTGTAAAATTTGAACTAAGGGCGATAGTATATATCGGCCATCTAAAGGCGATGCATTGTACATCGGCTAATAGCATTAATCAGCTAGCGAGCCGATCATGAGTCGATGCAAATGCTTGGGTAATATTTCTTTAAATATTTGCCATTGAGCGCTCTGCCAAAAACCTCTCCATCTAACCCTTTTAAGAAATACGCATTATGAGGAGCACACCAATGAATCTGAAAAGGACCTTCCCAATTAGGCGACCACTTGTCGAATCTGTTGTCTCTGGAACCAATCGGCAATATCAATTTCCAAACAAGATCCCCTTCTTCAAATGATTTGGCTACAATCTTTTTGTTATAATGACGAGCAACTCGATCTTTATCTCGCTTGATTTTTTCCAAAGCCCGCAATCGTACATGTGTCAAATCATCCAACTCAATAACCATGAGATTGTGGTACTCATCGGCTGTCAAGTCGTCTTGCAATGCAATCCTTCTTGAGCCGATGTTGGTCTCCCACGGCAGCACAGCTTCATGCCCATAGACCAACTGGTAAGGTGGCACTTGAATCGCACCATGACAAGCCATCCGATACGCCTAAAGGGAATCAGCCAGCGTTGTATGCCACTGTCTCGGCTGTTCAGCAATCTTCCTCTTAAACTCTTGTTAGAAGCTTTTGCTTACCCATTAGCTTGCGCGTAATATGGAGAAGAATTTAACAATTTGATGCCCATACTGTCGGAAAACTCAACAAACTCATCGGACACGAAAATTGATCCCTGATCTGTGGTCAACGTCTATGGAAGTCCAAAGCGATATATAATATGCTCCTTAACAAACTGAATGGCACCCTTGGAGTCAACCTTTTTAAAAGGAACAACCTCAACCCACTTTGTCAAGTAATCTGTGGCTGCTAAAATGTGCTTGTGTCCTTTGCTTTATGGTGGGTTAATCTGTCCGATCATGTCTATACCCCATCCACGAAACGGCCACGGCTTTATGATTGGATGCATAGCCGATGCCGGTGCTCTCTGAATTGCTCCAAACTTTTGATAATCTTGACACCCCTTATAATACTTGAAACAATCCTCTAGCATTGTTGGCCAAAAATATCCAACGCGCTTCAAAAGCCATCGCATTTTTTGGCCCGATTGATGTGTTCCGCAAATCCCTTCGTGAACCTCGCTCATGACAACTTTGGCCTCTTTTGAACTCAAACACCTTAGCAAGATACCATCAATCGTCCGATAGTATAGATCATCATCAAGAAAGACATAATGTAGAACCTTATACTTCATCTTTCATGACGCCGATTGAGAAGGGTTTCTCAAATACTCGATGAGGGGGAACCTCCAATCATCGGCATCCACGGTAGCGACTTTAACCTCAACATCCTTCACCATCGGCCTGTATCCTGATGCTCCTTGAGCTAAATCATTGGCTTCAAAATTTTGCTTCTGGGGTATATGCCTCATCGTCACAATCTTGAAAGCCTTTAACAATTCCTTGCACTCTTCATTATAAACCCTTAGAATATCATTTCTGCACTCATACTCCCCAGAAAGCTGATTAATCACCAACTGTGAATCACCAATAATTTCTACAGAATAGGCCTCAACTTCTTGCAATAACTGCAAACCCTTGAGAACAACTTCGTATTCTGCTTGGTTGTTAGTATAATAGGGCTTGATAGTAGACGCAAACTCGAAGCTTGCCCCCCGAGGGGATACGATGACTAGGCTGATACCGCATCCATGTCTGCAAACAGATCCATCAAAATACAGTGTCCATGGCATAATATCTGAATATGTGATTGAAGCATCTTGATGTTGAACAATGAAATCGGCCAGGGCTTGTCCCTTGATCGCCTTTGCCGATTCATACCTGAGGTCAAACTCTGACAAGGCAAAAATCCACTTCCCAATTCTCCCTTTCAACACAGGGGCGATAGCATATATTTCATCATATCGGCCTTACTTACCACAATGCACTCATTGGAAAGTAAATAATGCATCAATTTAGTACATGAAAAATATAAGCATAAACATAACTTCTCCACTGGCGTGTACCTTGTTTCAGCGTCCAACAATCTTCTGCTGAGATAGAAAATAGCTCGTTCTATGCCATCGATGTCCTGAACCAAAACAGAGCCGATAGACCTCTCATCGGCCGACAGGTACAATTTGAATGGAACTCCCTTCTGTGGAGGAATTAAAACCAGCAGGGAACTCAGATATTGCTTGATATTGTCCAATGACTTTTGCTGCTTATCACCCCATATAAATTCCTGATCATCTTTCAACTTCAACAATGGAGTGAATGGCTCTATCCTTCCTGACAGGTTTGATATAAAACGTCGGACGAAGTTGATTTTCCCAATCAGAGACTGTAGCTTGGTCTTGTTCTCCGGAGGCTGGATCTTTTTTATGGCATCGATGTTCTTCTGTGTGATCTCGATTCCTGTCTCGTGGACCAAGAAACCCAAAAACTAACCGGCCGATATGCCAAAAGCACACTTGTTAGGATTTATCTTTAGACCGTATTTTCTCGCTCTTTCCAGTACCTTGTGTAGATCGGCCAAATGATCATCGTACTCTTTTGACTTCACAACCACATCGTCAATGTATACCTCAATCAAGGAACTGATAAGGTCGTGAAAAATATATTTCATTGCCCTCTGATAGGTAGCTCCAACATTCTTTAGACCAAATGTCATGACGACCCACTCATATAGGCCGACTGCCCCCAGGCACCTGAAAGCCATCTTGTGGATATCTTCCTCAGCCATGAAAATTTGGTTATAGCTGGCATTTCCATCCATAAAACTGATGATCTTTTGTCCAGATGCAGAATCAATTAGCAAATCTGCCATCGGCATAGGGTACTCATCCTTTGGCGTTGCTTTGTTTAAATCTTTGAAGTCGATGCACACCCTGAGCTTGCCGTTCTTCTTCAACACTGGTACTATATTGGAAACCCACTCCGCATATCGGCAGGGTTTGATAAAATTGGCGTCGTAGAGCCTTGTAATTTCTGCCTTGATAGCGTCGTACATATCGGCCTTAAATCTCCTGGGAGCTTGTTTAAACGGCCGATAGCCCGGTTTTATAGGTAGCCGATGTTCTACAATCGATCGGCTTAGTCCTGGCATCTCTTGATATTCCCATGCAAAACAATCTATGAATTATTTCAAAAGATGCACTAGTTTATCCTTATATTCCCTTGGTAGGTTAGCACTTACATATGTCGGCCTAGGCCTATCACCTATCCCTATGTCCACTTCTTCAAGCTCATCGGCCGACGTGAAGCCTTATCCCATTTTCCCATCCAATTCATCCACCGCATCTTCTGTGTAGGGACTAATCTGTTCATCTTGCCTTGTGGATGTTATGCCTTTGTCAAAGTAACTTCTTGTCTCCATCTTCTATCGGCTCGATATCGCAGTCAGTTACCTTCAAGAAGTCGGCCTCCCAAACTCGTCCAGACAGGCAGCTGATTCCCTCTATCTCCCAAACTGCAAGATCGGCATTGGCCACATGTACTGATCTGTCGGCCTGCACAATCTCGACCTGGTCTCCTTGCCACTGAATAAAGCATTGATGCATTGTTGAAGGGACGCAACAATTTGCGTGGATCCAATCTCGCCCCAACAACAAGCTGTAGGAACCCTTTCCATCAAAGACAAAGAAGGTGGTAGGGATGGTCTTGTAGCCAACTGTACGCTCCACATTCAGCACCCCCTTTGCTTCGGACGCGTTGCCGCCAAAATCTTTTAACACCATGTTTGTCTTGATCAGATCCTCAGGTACTTTTCCAAGCTTCCTGAAAGTTGTATATGGCATCAAATTCACTGCCGCGCCGCCATCGACTAGCATCTTCGTCATCGGCCGCCCATTAACGTATCCCTTGATGTACAACAGTCGAAGGTGCCTATAGCTGGTGTCGGCTGGCTTGTCGAACACGGCCTGCTCTGGTGACAACTGTAGCTTAGCCAAAGATGGCTCCATCTCGTGATCGGCTGTTACTTCATCGGCCATCTGTATACTATACTCGGCTGGCAATAGAAAAACCATGTTAACAGAAGCCGATGCTATGCTTTTACCTTTTGTAGACGCAGGAGCTTGAGTTGATTTCGTTTTATCCTTATCGGCCTCTACCACTGTAGACCTTTTTTTCCATTCTTTCTTGGTCTTAGTAGGCCGATGAGCGATCTCTGCCTGTTGCTCCCGGATCTTTTCTTTCTGCCTTAGCCTCTGGACCCGTCGCTTCTGGGTTTTGCTAAATAAATTGCCTGGGCACCATTGAGGGTTTTGGACTTGCTCATCATCTTCTATCCGACGGTCGTGGTGCATCGGCCCCAGCCTCTCGTGCATGGATTTCTTCTACTTGATCGGCCGATGCGCCTGTCTGCTTGAGCTGCCCTGGTATGATTCCTCCATGTCGTTGCACGCAGGACATTCTTGCATCATCGGCAACCTCATCCCTTTGTCCCAACAAAACCGGAAGAACTCGCACTCCCAATGAGGATCATAGAATTTGTCTTGGTCAGAATAGTATTGTGCTTGCTCCTCACGCCTCCGCTGGTATTTCTTGATGAGGCCTTCTGAAGTTTGATGGGGTCGCTTGTTGGTCCGTAGGCATTGCTATCGGCCCTGTAAGCCCGCACCATGTTAACTGGGAACGAGTGTCCTTCAATCTTCATCAGCCTTTTGGCTTCATCAAACTTGATCTTGCCCTGTTCGATGGCCGATTGTATCTGTTGTCGAAAGATTATGCATTCATTTGTATGGCGAGAGTACGTGTTGTGCCATTTGCAATATCTCTTTTTCTTTATCTCTTCAGCCGATGGCAACACATGACCTACTGGCAACTGTATCTGCTTCTCTTGCAGTAGTAAGTCAAATATCTTGTCGGCTTTGTTGATGTCGAAGTCAAATTTCTCTTCTTTATCGCCCTTCTTAAATCATTGACATGTCGTTGGCTTCTTTATCGACCTCAGCATTGTCATCTTCATCTTCATCGGAGGCATACTGATAAACGTTGTTGACCTTCTTTGTGAATTTTCTTGCCTCCTGGAACCTTTGCTCATGGGCCGATACTTTCTGCGCTAGCTGATCTAGACTTTCAAAATCTTGAGACGAGAACCTTTCTCGTATCGGCCCAAGTAGCCCCTGGAACACCAAATCGGCCAGCTGGGAATTGGTCAAACTGAGGCTATATCACCTGTTTCTAACATCCCTGAATCGTTGAATGTAATCCGGGACCGATTCGTCAACCCTTTGCCTGATGGCGGTAAGATCAGACAGCTTCATTTCTTGTACACCATTGAAGAAATATCGATGAAACTATTTTTCCAGGTCTACCCATCCTCTGATAGAATTGTAGGGCGGAGAGGACAACCAAGTGAATGCTGACCCTGACAAAGATAAGGGGAAAAATCTGACCCTCAACGCCTCCACGGCCGATGCCTAACCACATTGAGCTAAAAACCGGCCGATGTGCTCATACGTGGAGACATTGTCCTGCCCTAAAAACTTGGAGAAGTCAGGAATCTTGTATCAGCTTGGCAATGGCACTCTGTCGAACTCCTCTGTGTATGGGTGCCGATACACTGTTGCATTCTCCTTGGGCTTTAGACCGAATTGATCACGCATCACTTCGGCTATCATATCAGCCCAATGCCCTTGAGTGACTCCTGCGGGCTGGTGCGGAAGTTCTTGGTGATAGAGCTGTTGAAAATTTTTCGGCCGATATTGTCTAGGGGAGTATGGCTGAAAATGATGATTCAAGTTTGTTGCGCTGCCCCGTGGAGTACTGCTGATAGCCTTGCGGTGCGTTGTGGAGGATTGCTTGGCAAGGGGAATTGGACTTGCCCGGCCGATGTTGGAATGGCAGAGGCTTGTTGTATCGGCTCCACCATCGGCTGTTGCAAGGCTGCTGTACCTTGTCTCCCCCTCGTCGATTGCGCCAACTGGTCTTCCGTGATGTGCTAGGGGCTTCCTCTCGTTTGTTTCGTCAAGACCAACGGCATGGTCGACACTGGCTGGGCCGATGGAGGTGGGATCGGTGCCGTCGGTTGTGGAGTTGTACTCAGATCAGTCCTCAAGGTCCGATATGGAGGGAATTTGTTATCTGGCAGGAAGATCGGCCCTTGAGGATTGTGCTGGTGAATGGAACCGTCTAGTATTGACTTGACTGCATTGGTCAACGTGTTCACCAGGACTCCGGATTGGTCGATTAGCGCTGAGTGAACCGCGGAGTCGATACGGTCCTGTAGCGTCGGTGCGGCGCAACGAGTATCATCTTCAGTCTTGATAGCTTGATCTTAGGCTGCCGCCGACGTGCTAGCTCCGTCCCCAGGGCTGGGCATTACCACCTTGCATTTTTGAATGATGGTGCCTTGCCGAGTCCTGGAGTACGCCTACCGGTACATGTTCTGGAACTATTCAACCAGCTTTGCCATCTCAGCCTTTTGCTCCTCGTTGAGCTGATCAGCGATCACCGAGACGACATTTTCTTCTGAAATTTCGCTCTGCTTTGACATCTTGAAGTGAACTTGTTGACGGTGTGAAGCTTATGTTCTTCTTAGTCCCACCGAGCATGCCAAAAGCATGTTGGCGCAGAATTTCGTGTCAAAGCAGATTCCACATTACCACGGCGGCTTGGGAGATCTGCTTAACTCCAGTGGAGATCCAATGGCTTGCCTAGGTGTGTGTAGGGCATGCCAGTTGATTTGATCTGCAATTGTGGAGATTAAGGGTACCGGATACCCTTACAGCTAGCTTATCCGACTTACCATAGGGGATAGGTTATGACTCATGGTTATGTAAACCAGCTTATGACTTGAGTGTCACGTTGCCATTGAGATAAGGTAACGGCTCATAGTCTATAGTTGGTAAGATTGAGGAGTCCGGGATAGAATAGGATAGGGTCTCTGACTTGTAAACTTACCCTCTAAGACTATATAAGGAGGTAGGGAGTCCCTTGAGAGGACACACGTATAGAGATTTGCACGAGAGCACAAGCACCCAACTCACGAGAGCACATATTGTTTGAGAAACCACTCGGCGAATCGAATCCCCGAAACAGGAGTAGGGTATTACCTCTCGAAGAGAGGGCCTGAACCTGTCTAAACTCTTTTACATACTAACCCATCGTGTTTGGCACTTGACTGCTACCCCCAGATTCTTATTGCCGAAACCAAGTTTTGACAGTTGGCGTGCCAGGTAGGGGCAGAGTGCGTCATGTTTTCTTCTTCGTCTCGTCGACAAGTGCGATGGGATCTACATCAAGTTTTGGCAACTTCACCTTCGCCCCTGGGCAAGCGTTTCGCTTCGGCGGCTTCGACTTCACCGCCGACAAATTCGGTAAGCTCTCTCTCCTCGACTCGGATTCGAACTAGTCGGGAGGACGGAACCACTCGGCGCCGTTCGGGTTACCAGACGACGCCAAGATCTACCACAATCATCTGTCTTCCGAGTTGGACTCGATCCACTCGGGAGAATCTTCTTCGTCATCTACATGCTGCGATCCGGGTCCAAGGGAGGTGGCCGTCATCCTTGAGCGACTCGGGTCATACTCATCCACGGACCTCGACGAAAACTCAGCTCCGCCGACTTCGACGACCTCTACGACATCTCCACCGAGGAAATCAACAGCTTCGACTCGGATAAAGACTACTACGATCCGGTGCTCCTCAACGTCCTCATGGCCGAAGTAGCCGAGACCGACTCGGCCATGGCCCGGAGGATCGCGGAGGAAGAACGAGCCAAGCTTGAGCAGGAGCGCAAGCACATAGAAGAAGAACGAGCCAGGCTAGAGCAGGAGCGCAAACAAGTGGAGGAGGAGAACAAACGCAAAGAGGAAGAGCTCAAGAAGAAAGAAGAAGCTGACAAGAGGAAGCGAGACTTGAGAGCGATGGGGCGTTCCGCCCGTGAGGCCATATTGCAGACACGAGTCGACAACGCCAACATCTTCTAGACGGCTCAACAAAACGCTGTCGCCGCCCTCACCCTCATTGACACCGTCATTGAAGCGGCGCCCGCTGTGGTAACACCACTCCTGGACAAGATCAAGACCATCATTACGGCAACGGCCAATTATCTTCTGTCCAGCTCCGCATGAAGACCCACGGAGTCTGTCGCCGAGACACCTGGTGGAAGCCGCCTACCACCACTACGGTCCAAGGACTACAAGAGGCCCGAACAAAGCAGGACACCTATCAAGTCAAAAGACCCTCGCCAAGCAGCAGCATGGAAGCATCCAGAGCAATTGCCCGACTATCATGAGAGAGGTTATGGTCGACCACCCATTCATGAACGAATTCGTCACAGCTACAACTCCAACCATCAAAGAGGCTCTCGAAGGCCCCCGCCGAGTGACTTGAGGGAAGTTCATGACCGGCGCCATCGGGAGCGTGACCGCTGCCGGGCGCGCCTCTCGCGCCGCCGTCGCCCGTGCGCTCCCGCACCGCCCCACTGCCGCTCGTGCACCGCCTCCCGCGCGCCGCCGCCTCCCGCGCCGAAACCCTAGCGCCACCGCGCGCCATGGCCGGCTCGGCCGAGCCCGAGCCCGGCCGCTCGGCCGCCCGCGCGCCTCAGTCGTCGGATCGGCCACTCGGGCCGATCCCGGCCGCCCGCTCCCGCCCCGCGTGGCCGCCAAGTGGGCGCCGCGTGGCTGCCGCGTCGGCGCCACGTGTGCGCCATGTGGAGCGCAGCCGCCGCCGCCGCGGCTGACGTCAGCCCTAGCCGCTGACGTCAGCAGTGACGTCAGCCCTACGGGTTTATTGCCCAATAAATAAATAAAAAAATAAATAATTAAGGATTTTTCTGTTTTAAAAAAAACACAGATAACTTCAAAAATTCATAACTAATTCATCCGGACTCCGTTTTAGTCCGTTCAAGTCTCAGAAAATTCATAAAAATGCAGAGAATCCATTAAAAATAGTCGTATTCTTTGTTTCAGTAGACTTATAGCATGTATTGTAGTTTGCTTTGTTTGTCATGTAGATTCCGTTTATTCCAACGCTCCCCTTTATTTCGAGATCGTCGCAGAGGTAGCTTCAGCTTAGGAGCAAGGCAAGTCATACTTATTCATTTGATCATGTTGTACCTAAATTGCGAAACAGTCTTATTTCTCTCTAAATATTGCATTGTTTTATAATGTCATCTATGGGATAGTTTACCTATTGTACTCAGCTTTATATTGCAATTACCTTATTCCTTTGATAGCTTGGGAAATAATTTGAGTAGTAGCTACAATAGAACTTGCTTAGCCTTGCTTAGAAACATTAGCTCACAATTGGGATATTTAAAGCTTCATTAATACTTAATGATGGTTATTTCATGTTGGCTCGCGATGCTTAATCGTGGGTGATTTAATCTTTGGTTCAACTAAAATATTGATTAATGGTGGGTTGTGAGCACATGGTTTTGATGGTCGTGCTCATGACGATTAAGGACCGGTTCGCGGGAAACCCTGGAAGAAGAACCGTGCGTACCACAAGCCAGCGTGGGCAACGGCTGGACTTGAAGTGTAGCTTTCCTCTAGCTGACGTACATTGGTTAGGGTGAGTGTGATGGAGTTTGGATGGGCCCTGCGACGGTCTATGCGGCTGCCGGATTCACCAAGGCACGAGGGGGGGCTGCCCACTGCCTTTTGAGGAGTGGGGGTGAAACCCGAGGTGGTACGATTGGTTAAAGGGGGTTATGCGAAGGGTCCTGTCACAGCTCCTTTTCCGGTGTACCGTGGTGGTATGTCGGCGCACAGTAATGTGTTGTAGGACTGTGTCTTGTGGGTATAAATGTACACCTCTGATCAGAGTAAAACTATTCGAATAGCCGCGCCCGCTGTTATGGGCGATCAACCAGATTCACCATGATTAGTTGAACTCTTTAATAATTTGACTTAATGGAAACGGTTTAGTTTAGGTGGATGGTTGGGCCTGTCGCAACGTGGTGTAGCGTTGGACAGTGATGGTTTAATTATGACTAATTAATTCAACTGTTTTACTGCTTTCAACTATTGTTTTTAAATGCGTATTTTATGCAAAATAGCCTTTGCAGCTCTCCTCTGTTATTACTTGCATCATTATTTTCCTTTTCGGTATGACTTGTTGAGTACAGTGGGTAGTACTCAGTCTTGCTTTATTTTTCCCCACACCAGAGTTGGAGTATGTTTCAGAGGAAGACTTTTCAGAAGAGTAGGCTTGTTGCTACCGTCGAGGAATGCCTGTGGATTGGAGTCGCTACGTTGCGAGTGTTTAGTTTATTAGAATAGTTTGTTTTTTTTCCGCTGCAGTTTTGTAAGAGATTTTTATTATTTTGTAAGACGTGGATCTGTATGGCAACTTTGTCATTTGTGTACCCTGGCTAGTCCTGGATAGGGATTTTAATACACAATTTGCTTTGGAAATTCTGGTAGTGAGTTTCTGGGCGTGACAAGTTGGTATCAGAGCCGACTTTGACCGTAGGACAAGCCAACTGGAAACCCTAAGAGCCCTCTAAAACTTTTTCATGTGCATTTTCCCTAAATTTTAAATTGCTTTGGGAAAAATTTGGGAACTGTGGTCTTTGGGATTTTTGAAAAAAAAAGGGGTTCCTTGCATAAAAAAATTTCTTTTTGAGCATTTGTTGAGTCCCGTTCCTTTGCCCTCTGTAGATGGCAGGTCATCCCCCGACGCACCGTGGTCAGAATATGGAAGGCTTCGTGGCAGAGCTTGCCCGTATGACTTTGGTTGTAGGGTACCTTGAAGCGCCGGAGTACACCACGATCGAGCCTCTCAGTGGCGAGTTCCCGTTCCGAGTCCGTTTGGAAGTACATGGCTTCGTGGGCACCAGTCTTCCCAATATGGTGGTCACCACTTCAGGAGGATCTGACGAGCACGCCTGTCAGGAGGCGGCTTACTTGATGATGGCCAGGATGCGAGAACTGCACGACTACGCCCTCCACAGCTCAGCGTACCGTTATCATCCTCGTCGCGGTAGCTCTTCCACCAGCAGCACCTACCGATCTGCAGCGGAGGAGAATGACACTACCTTCGGACGGATGGTCATAGTGATGAAGGGTCTGGACAAGATGCACGCCGATCTCCACAAGGCATCCAAGGCTCTTAATGACCAGAAGTTGATCAAGATTTCCCGCTTGGAGGATGAAGTCGCGCGACTCAAGGCCGATAATGCTAGGTTGCGGGGACACCCAGCGTCAGGAGGACTCACGATTCGCACCATGCCAAGGAAGAGGACCACCGCTCCTGTACGTATCCAGCTTGCGCCAAGAAATTCACTACCCGCTCCAACGCCAGTTCCGCCGCCGCCACCAGGGTTCGCCATCACCTTCGCCTCAACGTCTGTGTACCAGGGTCCAGCCGGTGGTAGCGGAGGTTGGTTGCACACCACACCCAGTGGTAGCAACGGCAGTGGTTCAAGTACAGAGCCAACAAGTGGAGACACTACCATGGCGGATTCCGGAAACCGTTCCGAGCATTAGGCTCGTTACCCTTAGTTTTTCCGTTTTCTTAGTTTGATTGCTTGTTAGTTGCTGTGTGTTAGGTTGTTGCTCTGGGGTTTAGCTGATGGTCGATACTATGTGCCTATGGTATGGCTATCTTATTAAGGATTTTTGCGTGCTGTTTTGGAAGTGTTTTAAGTTAGATCAGAACAATTACAGTTAAATTAATAATATATTAAAGCTTAGTCTGAGCAATCTGTTTACTTTCTTGTCCATTTCTTTCTGCTGGTTCTTCTCCTTCAGATGGTCAACACAAGGACAAGTGGTAACAACAACGGACAGGAGGGATCCCAGACTAATGGAACAAACACCAACGCTCCTCCTCCACCACCGGATAACCCCACTCTTGCTCAAGTGCTAGCTAGCCAGACGCAGATGATGCCAGCAATGATGCAGCAAATGCAGCAGCAGCATCAACAAATGCAACAGCAGGTGTTGCAACAGATGCAACAACAAGCTCAACAGCAGCAGCAGCAGGCCCAACATAATCAACCACCACCCCAATCCAAGTTGCCAGAGTTACTTCGTGTCCGACCGCCGGTTTTCTCGAGTACCACCAATCCCATGGAAGCGAATGATTGGCTTCATGTTATTGAGAAGAAGCTTAATCTACTCCAGTGCAATGATCAAGAGAAGGTCGCTTTCGCTACCCATCAATTGCAGGGTCCCGCTTCGGCTTGGTGGGATAACTATTTGGTTACCCGTCCACCCGGAACGGAGGTCACTTGGGCGGAGTTCTGCCGCAGTTTCAGGAAAGCCCAAATCCCTGACGGCATAGTAGCCCAGAAGAAGAGGGAGTTTAGAGCACTCCACCAAGGTAATAGAACAGTGACAGAGTACCTCCATGAGTTCAACCGTCTCGCACGTTATGCTCCGGAGGATGTGCGCACTGATGCGGAAAGGCAGGAAAAGTTTCTTTCCGGCCTGGATGATGAATTGACCAACCAGCTAATCTCAGGGGATTATGCTGATTTTGAGAAGTTGGTTGATAAGGCGATCCGTCAAGAGGATCAACGCAACAGGATGGATCGGAAAAGGAAGGCAGTCCAATTCAGGGCGCACCAGGGCAGCAACCAGAAGCCCCGTTTCACTCCGGGACAGCAGGGAGGACCTTCCACCTTAATTGTTCGCCAGCATCGCCCTTACCACTCCGGTAATTTCCGTGCTGTTTATAATGGAGACAACAACAACCAAGGTGGGCAGCACAACCATCCAGCTCCACGCTCGCCAACTGCACCAACCCCATCAGCCCAGCCAGCTCAGCCCAAGAGGGATACTGGAGTGAAGCCAGGAGCTTGCTTCAACTGCGGTGAACCAGGGCACTTCGCCGACAAGTGTCCAAAGCCAAGGCGTGCTGGGCCTAGGATCCTTCAGGCTCGCGTCAACCATGCATCGGCAGAAGAGGCGCTAGCAGCACCAGAAGTTGTACTGGGTATGTTTTCTGTCAACTCAGTCCCAGCTACAGTTTTATTTGATTCTGGTGCAACGCATTCTTTTATTTCCAAGAATTTTGTGGGGAAGCATGGTCTAAGAAAACAGGAACTTAAGATACCAATGCGGGTCTACACCCCGGGAAGTAGTTCCACCTCTGTCAGTTATAGCCCCTCTGTGGAAATAGAAATCCAGGGATCTAGATTTCTAGCCAATCTTATCCTTCTTGAGTCCAAGGATCTAGATGTCATTCTTGGGATGGATTGGTTAACAAGGCACAAGGGAGTTATCGATTGCGCTAGTCGCACTATCACTCTAGTTAATGAGAAAGGAGAAGTCGTGACGTTCCAGTCGCCGACACCCCAAAAGCAGAGAGTGTGCTTGAACCAAGTCGATGGGACGAAACAGATCGCAGAAGAAGGGAAAGATATTAAGAAGTTGGAGGATATTCCTATTGTTAGAGAATACCCTGAAGTCTTTCCGGATGACATAACCACAATGCCACCAAAGAGAGAAATTGAATTTCGGATTCATTTAGTACCGGGAACTGCCCCGATACACAAGAGACCCTATAGGATGGGAGCCAATGAACTGGCGGAAGTCAAGAAGCAAGTTGATGAGCAGTTGCAGAAAGGATATATTCGCCCGAGTACGTCACCTTGGAGTGCTCCGATGATCTTTGTGGAGAAGAAAGATAAGACCAAGAGGATGTGCGTCGACTATCGCGCCCTCAATGAGGTGACCGTCAAGAACAAATACCCGTTACCTCGGATTGATGATTTGTTTGATCAGCTAAAGGGAGCAACATGGTTCTCCAAGATAGACCTGCAATCAGGCTACCACCAATTGAGGATTAGAGAGGAGGACATTCCGAAGACAGCATTCACTACTCGGTATGGGTTGTTTGAGTGCACAGTCATGTCTTTTGGACTTACTAATGCACCGGCCTTTTTCATGAACTTGATGAATAATGTGTTCATGGAATTCTTGGACAAGTTTGTCGTGGTTTTTATCGATGATATACTTGTTTACTCTAAGTCCAAGGAGGAGCATGAACAACATCTTCGCCTGGTACTTGAGAAATTAAAGGAACACCAGTTGTATGCCAAGTTTAGCAAGTGCGACTTTTGGCTCGAGGAGGTACAGTTCCTAGGCCACATCATCACAGCTCAAGGAGTGGCAGTAGACCCGTCGAATGTGGAGTCGGTTACCAAGTGGAAGCCTCCGCGCACGGTTTCGCAGATTAGGAGTTTTCTTGGACTTGCGGGTTACTACCGTCGGTTCATAGAGAATTTCTCCAAGATTGCCAAGCCAATGACACAATTACTGAAAAAGGATGAGAAGTTCAAGTGGTCCGTAGAATGCAACAAAAGTTTTGAGGAACTTAAGAAGAAGTTGGTAACGGCACCGGTCTTAATTCTGCCAGATCAGACTAAAGATTTTCAGGTTTATTGCGATGCGTCTCGCCAAGGGCTAGGATGTGTATTGATGCAAGAAGGCAGAGTGGTTGCATACGCTTCTCGTCAACTGCGCCCACATGAGAATAATTACCCCACTCATGATCTGGAATTAGCAGCAGTGGTGCATGCCCTAAAGATCTGGAGACATTACCTTATTGGGAACCGTTGTGAGGTGTATACGGATCACAAGAGTTTGAAGTACATCTTCACCCAACCGGACTTAAATCTCCGTCAGCGAAGATGGTTAGAATTGATTAAAGACTATGATCTGGGAATCCACTACCATCCCGGTAAAGCTAATGTAGTGGCAGATGCTTTAAGCCGGAAGAGCTATTGCAGTTCCACCTGTATGGAAGAGATGAGCAGCCAGTTGCAACAAGACTTCGAACGGCTGAACCTCGGTATTGTTGAACATGGGTTTGCATCCACTCTAGAAGCACGACCAACGCTCGTGGAGCAGGTTCGAGCAGCTCAAGCTAAAGATCCGGAGATAGCAGAGCTCAAGAAAAACATGAGGGTTGGGAAGGCCCGAGATTTCTCCAAAGATGAGCATGGCACGATATGGATGGGAGAAAGATTGTGCGTCCCGGAAGACAAAGAGTTAAAGGAGTTAATACTCACGGAGGCCCATCAAACTCAGTATTCAATTCACCCTGGCAGTACCAAGATGTACCAAGACCTCAAAGAGAAGTTTTGGTGGGTTAGCATGAGAAGAGAAATAGCTGAATTCGTCGCACTCTGTGACGTGTGCCAGCGAGTCAAGGTAGAGCATCAAAGGCCTGCAGGACTGTTACAGCCTCTCCAAATCCCGGAATGGAAATGGGAAGAAATTGGAATGGATTTCATCATAGGTTTGCCAAGAACGTCGTCTGGACATGATTCTATCTGGGTCATCGTGGATCGACTCACGAAGGTGGCTCATTTCATTCCTGTGCATACTACCTACTCTAGAAAGAAGCTAGCAGAACTCTACCTCGCAAGAATCATGTGTTTACACGGAGTGCCTAAGAAGATCGTATCGGATCGAGGAAGCCAGTTCACCTCAAAGTTCTGGCAGAAATTACAAGAAGATTTAGGCACCCGTTTGAATTTTAGCACGGGTTACCATCCGCAAACTGATGGCCAGACTGAGCGAGTGAACCAGATACTTGAGGATATGCTCAGAGCCTGTGCGCTCGATTTTGGAGGAGCATGGGATAAGGGTTTGCCATATGCCGAGTTCTCCTACAACAACAGTTATCAAGCCAGCTTGCAGATGGCACCATTTGAGGCGTTGTATGGCAGAAAGTGTCGTACCCCGCTCTTTTGGGATCAGACCGGAGAACGACAACTATTTGGGACTGAAGTCTTGAGTGATGCGGAGGAAAAGGTCAGAACCGTCAGAGAAAGGTTGAGAATTGCGCAGTCTCGACAGAAAAGCTATGCCGACAATCGTCGAAGGGAGTTAACTTTCGAAACAGGGGACTACGTGTACCTTCGTGTCACACCGCTTCGAGGAGTACACCGCTTTCAAACTAAAGGCAAATTGGCACCACGCTTTGTGGGACCACACAAGATCTGTGAGCGTCGAGGAGAAGTCGCTTACCAGCTTGAGCTTCCACCCAACATGGCCGGTATTCACGATGTGTTTCACGTCTCGCAATTGAAGAAATGCTTGAGAGTACCGGAAGAACAGACTAGTCTCGATCAAATTGAGATTCAAGAGGACTTGACTTATGTGGAGAAGCCGATTCGTATTCTCGAAACCAGCGAGAGGAGGACCAGAAACAAGGTTACCAGGTTCTGCAGAGTTTAGTGGAGCCATCATTCCGAGGAAGAAGCTACATGGGAAAGAGAGGATGAATTGAAGGCTACCCACCCGCACCTCTTCGCCAGCACCTCCGAATCTCGGGGTCGAGATTCCATTTAAGGGGGGTAGGTTTGTCACACCCCGAATTTCTCCCATATCGTCAAAATCAAATTTAATAATTTATCTGAGAAATTGTTGAATTAAATCTGGAGAAAAACCCAATTAAATAATGCACTAAAGAAGTGAAAATGGCAAGGTGGAATTTTTCTTGAGTTCCCCATGTCAAAATACATTAACAGGATTTTTAGTGGAATTTTCAGAGCCCCAGAAATAATTTTAACCAATTAAAAACCCTCAAGCGCAATAAATAAATCCCTGGGAAAAATTCCTTTTCTTTTTTTCCTTTTCTTTTTCTTTTTCCTCTTCTCGGGCCGTCGGCCCATTTTTCCCCCCCGGCTCAAGCCGCCGTCGCGTGCGCCTCCTCCCCTCTCCTTCGGCCCAGCCGGCCCAAGCCGCCGCCGCCCTAACCCTAACCCTAGCGCTGCTCTGCCGCCGCCGTTTTCCGCCGCCGGTAAGCGCCGCCGCCTTTTCCTTCTCCCCTCTCCCGGCCGCGCCGCCCGCTGCCGTGCGCGCCTCCCGCGCCGCCGTCGCCCGTGCGCTCCCGCACCACCCCGCTGCCGCTCGTGCGCCACCTCCCGCGCGCAGCCGCGCCGCCGCCTCCCGCGCCGAAACCCTAGCGTCGCCGCGCGCCATGGCCCGCTCGGCCGAGCCCGAGCCCGGCCGCTCGGCCGCCCGCGCGCCTCAGCCGTCGGATCGGCTACTCGGGCCGATCCCGGCCGCGCGCTCCCGCCCCGCGTGGCTGCCACGTCGGCGCCACGTGTGCGCCATGTGGAGCGCAGCCGCCGCCGCCGCGGCTGACGTCAGCCCTAGCTGCTGACGTCAGCCCTAGCCGCTGACATCTGCAGTGATGTCAGCCCTACGGGTTTATTGTGCAATAAATAAATAAATAAATAAATAATTAAGGATTTTTCTGTTTTAGAAAAAACACAGATAACTTCAAAAATTCATAACTAATTCATCCGGACTCCGTTTTAGTCCGTTCAAGCCTCAAAAAATTCATAAAAATGTAGAGAATCCATTAAAAATAGTCTTATTCTTTGTTTCAGTAGACTTATAGCATGTATTGTTGTTTGCTTTGTTTGTCGTGTAGATTCTGTTAATTCCGACGCTCCCGTTTATTTCGAGATCGTCGTAGAGGTAGCTTCAGCTCAGGAGCAAGGCAAGTCATACTTATTCATTTGATCATGTTGTACCTAAATTGCGAAACAGTCTTATTTCTCCCTAAATATTGCATTGTTTTATAATGTCATCTATGGGATAGTTTACCTATTGTACTCAGCTTTAAATTGCAATTACCTTATTCCTTTGATAGCTTGGGAAATAATTTGTGTAGTTGCTACAATAGAACTTGCTTAGCCTTGGTTGGAAACATTAGCTCACAATTGGGATATTTAAAGCTTCATTAATACTTAATGATGGTTATTTCATGTTGACTCGCGATGGTTAATCGTGGGTGATTTAATCTTTGGTTTAACTAAAATATTGATTAATGGTGGGTTGTGAGCACATGGTTTTGATGGTCGTGCTCATGACGATTAAGGACCGGTTCGCGGGAAACCCTGGAAGAAGAACCGTGCGTACCACAAGCCAGCGTGAGCAACGGCTGGACTCGAAGTGTAGCTTTCCTCTAGCTGACATACATTGCTTAGGGTGAGCGTGATGGAGTTTGGATGGGCCCTGTGATGGTCTATGCGGCTGCCGGATTCACCAAGGCACGAGGGGGGGCTGCCCACTGCCTTTTGAGGAGTGGGGGTGAAACCCGAGGTGGTACGATTGGTTAAAGGGGGTTATGCGAAGGGTCCTATCACAGCTCCTTTTCCGGTGTACCGTGGTGGTATGTCGGTGCATAGTAATGTGTTGTAGGACTGTGTCTTGTGGGTACAGATGTACACCTCTGATCAGAGTAAAACTATTCGAATAGCCGTGCTCGCGGTTATGGGCGATCAACCAGATTCACCGTGATTAGTTGAACTCTTTAATAATTTGACTTAATGGAAATGGTTTAGTTTAGGTGGATGGTTGGGCCTATCGCAACGTGGTGTAGCGTTGGACAGTGATGGTTTAATTATGACTAATTAATTCAACTATTTTACTGCTTTCAACTATTATTTTTTAATGCGTATTTTATACAAAATAGCCTTTGCAGCTCTCCTCTGTTATTACTTGCATCATTATTTTCCTTTCCGGTATGACTTGTTGAGTACAGTGGGTAGTACTCAGTCTTGCTTTATTTTTCCCCACACCAGAGTTGGACTATGTTTTAGAGGAAGACTTTTCAGAAGAGTAGGCTTGTTGCTACCGTCGAGGAATGCCTGTGGATTGGAGTCGCTACGTTGCGAGTGTTTAGTTTATTAGAATAGTTTGTTTTTTTTTCCGCTGCAGTTTTGTAAGAGATTTTTATTGTTTTGTAAGACGTGGATCTGTATGGCAACTTTGTCATTTGTGTACCCTGGTTGGTCCTGGATAGGGATTTTAATACACAATTTGCTTTGGAAATTCTAGTAGTGAGTTTCTGGGCGTGACAGCTAATTACCTACCCGTTGCTCTCACCGACTCAGCCAGGAACTGGCTCACGAGTCTGCCAAGAGGCTCGATCAACTTGTGGATTGGACTTCGGGACCACTTCATCGCCAACTTCCAGGGTACTTTCGAAAGGCCCAAGACCCACTTTGATCTTTACAACGTTATGCAGAAGCCAGACGAATCGCTGAAAGACTACATCCGGTGCTTCTCGAAAAAGCGGAACAAGATCCCCAACATCACCGATGACGTTATCATAGCCACATTCCAGAAAGGCGTCCGCGACGAGTTGCTGATCGGCAAATTTGGGCGCAAGCCACCAAAGATGGTCAAGCAAATGTTCGAGACGGCAAACTCCTATGCTAAATCTGATGACGCAATCAAGGCCTACACGACAAGAGGGACGACAAGCCATCCGGAACCAGCTGGCGTCCTAAGAAGGACAATGGCAACAACAACAACAACAACCAAAAAGATCGCAAGCGCAAGCCCGAGGATCTGGTTGCCACGACATCAAACTATCAACAACAGCGTCCCCGAGTCGCCGCATACGACAAAATCATGAACGCTCAGTGCACGCACCACCCGAATCATAAACACGCGGCCAAGGATTGTTTTATCTACAAGCAGTTAGCTGAGCAGTACGCAGCACAACTACGCTAGAAGCCGGCTGATGAAGCCGGCCCATCGGGAACCAAGAGAAACGACCCGGCAAGCAGCTCAGAACCCTTCAAAGATCCAGTAGGCGAGCTAAACCATATTTTCGGGGGACCACAGGCGTACGAGTCCAAGAGAAAGCAGAAGCTGACCGACAGCGAAGTCAACGCCGTACAACCCGAAGTCCCATACTACTTGTGATGGTCGGAGGTGGCTATCACGTTCAACCGCTCGGATCATCCTAACCGAGTGGTTCACCCGAGGCGGTATCCCCTTGTACTAGACCCGGTGGTTCGCAATATTAAACTCAAGCGTGTCCTCGTCGATGGTGGCAGCGCCCTCAACATCTTATTCAACAAAACGCTGGACGAGATGCAGATCCCAAGGTCAGAGTTGAAGCCGAGCTCAGCTCCCTTTCATGGAGTCATCCCAGGGTTGTCATCTACGCCACTCGGGCATATTACCCTTCCAGTCACCTTCGGAGTTCGGGAGAACTTTCGGACGGAGAACATCACCTTTGAGGTTGCCGACTTCGAGGCAGCTTACCACGCAATCATCGGAAGACCCGCGCTCACCAAGTTCATGGTGGTACCACACTATACATATCTCATCATGAAGATGCTCGGGCCCCACAGAGTCGTCACTTTGCGCAGCGACTTCAAACAAGCCTTCACTTGTGACAAAGAGAGCTGCGACATGGCCCAAACTCACGAGAGACTACGTGGCCAACAAGAAGTCCGACTAGCGGCGTCGACATCTGGAGAAGCAGAGATCCCTGCAAAGAAGATAGGCAAGTCAGGAGAAGGCGATGCCAAGACAAAGAAAATACCCCTTGACCCTTCTGATCCTTCTAAAACTGCTGTAATAGGCGCGGAGCTAGATCCCAAATAGGAAAGCGCGCTCGTCACCTTCCTTCAGAATAATAAAGATATTTTTGCTTGGAAACCATCTGACATGCCGGGTATTCCTAGGGAGGTGATTGAGCACTCTTTAAACGTCAAAGATGACGCTAAACCTATCAAACAACGAGTACGCCGCTTCGTTCAAGATCGAAAAGATGCAATCAAGGAGGAACTCGCTAAGCTCTTAGCTGTTGAGTTTATCAAAGAGGTTTACCATCCCGACTGGTTGGCTAACCCGGTCCTGGTTCGGAAGAAGACAGGACAATGGCGCATGTGCGTGGACTACACCGACCTCAACAAGTCCTGCCCTAAGGATCCTTTCGGATTACCCCGTACTGACCAAGTCGTCGATTCAACGGCCGGTTGCGAGCTGCTGAGTTTTCTGGATTGTTACTCGGGTTACCACCAGATCAACTTGAAGGAGTACGACTGCCTCAAGACGTCATTCATCACCCCATTTGGAGCCTATTGCTACATCACGATGCCCTTTGGCCTGAAAAACGCCGGATCCACTTATCAGTGCATGATCCAGAGATGCCTACAGACTCAGATTGGGAGAAATGTGGAAGCCTACATCGACGATGTTGTCATCAAGACCAAGCAGAAGGAAGACTTGATCGCTGACTTAGAGGAAACCTTTGCAAATATTCGGGCCTTCAGAATGAAGTTGAATCTAGAGAAGTGCACCTTCGGTGTGCCGTCAGGCAAGCTACTCAGTTTTATGGTGTCTCATCGCGGCATTGAAGCAAATCTAGAGAAAATCAACGCAATCCAGAACATGAAGCCCCCGAGTACCCAGAAGGACGTCCAGAAGCTTACTGGTTGCATGGCGGCGTTGAGTCGATTTGTTTCCAGACTTGGCGAACGAGGTATGCCTTTTTTCAGGTTACTGAGAAAGATGGACAATTTTCAATGGACCACCGAGGCCCAGAAAGCTTTCGAAGATTTCAAGGAGTTCCTCACGACGCCACTCGTGTTGGCTTCGCCACATCTTCAAGAACCCCTGTTGCTCTATGTCGCCGCAACTCATCAGGTGGTCAGCACGGTCTTGGTCGTCGAGCGCAAGGAAGAAGGCCGAGCTCAGAAGGTTCAACGGCCAATCTACTTTGTCAGCGAGGTGCTGGCAGGAGCCAAAACCCGGTACCCTCAGGTTCAAAATTGCTATATGAAGTTCTAATTACAGCTAGGAAGCTAGCCCATTATTTTCAGGGTCACTCGGTCACCGTCGTCATGTCCTTTCCACTCGGTGATGTCATCCATAACCGGGAGGTTACTGGACGCATCGCGAAGTGGGCTCTGGAGTTGATGCCGCTGGACATAACTTTCAAGGCGAGGACGTTTATAAAATCTTAAGTCCTGGCGGATTTCGTAGTCGAGTGGACCGAGCAACAAGAAGATGTACCTATTGAGGATTTGCAGTACTGGACCATGCACTTTGACGGATCTAAAAGAGTCACCGGCCTGGGAGCGAGAGTTGTGCTGATTTCCCCGACTGGGGAGAGGTTATGGTACGTTCTACACATTCACTTCCTAGCTTTACATAACGTTGCCGAGTATGAAGCCTTGCTGCATGGCCTACGACTTGCCGTTTCACTCGGGATACGGCGGATGGTTGTACGAGGCGACTCCCAGCTGGTGGTTAACCAAGTAATGAAGGACTGGTCCTGTTTAAATGAAACCATGGAGGCTTATCGACAAGAGGTTCGCAAGCTCGAGGACAAGTTTGACGGACTGGAGTTATCCCATGTCTTGAGACATATAATGAAGCGGCAGACCAATTGGCGCAGTTTGGGTCCAAGTGCGAAGCAGCCCCGATTGACGTTTTCGTGGAGCGCCTCTACGAGCCGACTGTTGCAAAGAAATCAGCCCCCAACGAGGAAGCTACAAACCGGGTCGCGATGCTCGATGCCGACTGGAGGACACCGATCATCAAGTTTTTGACTCAGCAGGAGCTGCCGGAAGACCGGGATGATGCGGAACGAGTCCGACGCCGCAGTCAAAGCTATCTGATGGTTGACTCGGACTTGCACAAGAGAAGCCCTTCTGGAGTTCTGATGAGGTGCGTTATGCCTGAGGAGGGACAACAATTATTGCATGATATTCACTCGGGCATATGCGGCAGTCATGCGACAACGCGGACTCTGGTGGGCAATGCTTACAGGCAAGGATTCTTTTGGCCCACGGCGGTTTTCAACGCAGACAAGGTGGTCCGCACGTGTGAAGGCTGTCAATTCTTCGCCCAGCAGAGTCATGTGTCGGCCCAAGATCTACAAACAATTCCTTTATCATGGCCTTTCACCGTTTGGGGCTTGCATATGGTTGGTCCTTTAAAGAAAGCTCCAGGAGGATTTACACACCTGTTTGTCGTAATTGATAAGTTTTCCAAATGGATTGAGGCTAAGACGGTCGCTACGATAACTATGGATAAGGCGCGTGACTTTATTTTAAACAGTGTGCACCGGTTTGGTGTCCTGAACAGAATCATAACCGATAATGGGACTCAGCTTACTGGAGGCATTTTTAAGGAGTTCTGTGAAGACTTTGGAATTAAGATATGCTATGCGTCAGTGGCACACCCCAAGAGCAACGGACAAGTTGAACGTGCCAATGGTATGGTTCTTCAAGGCATCAAGGCCCGAGTGTTCGATAGATTACGACCGTACGCTGGAAGATGGGTTCAAGAGTTGCCATCGGTGTTATGGTCGCTGCGGACTACACCCAGTCGGGCTACCGACCAATCTCCTTTCTTTTTGGTTTATGGAGCAGAAGCTATGTTGCCAAGTGAGATGGAATACGAGTCCCTTCGAGTTCGCAGTTTCCACGACGAACGTTATGATCAAGATAGAGTGGACGACTTAACCCGACTGGATGTGGCACGTGAGGCTGCTTTGGTTCACTTGGCAAGGTATCTTCAAGGACTTCGGCGCTACCATAATCGCAATGTTCGGTCAGGAGCCTTTATTGTTGGTGACATGGTTTTACGCAAGATTCAAACTACAAAAGATCGTCACAAGTTATCTCCATTATGGGAAGGACCCTATATAATCACTGAGGTTACTCGGCCAGGGGCGTATCGCTTGAAGCGTGAAGATGGGACTATGGTGGACAATTCATGGAACATTGAGCATCTTCGTCGATATTATACTTAAGTCTTCTTGACTTCATGTTCTTCTCGACTGCCAAACCCAAGCAAGATGACTTCTTGAGTTGTTAGTCGGGGGCTAGACGAATATATATCAATAAAGAGCGATTTTCTTTTTTCATCTCCAACAACTTGTTCGTATTTAGTTTATCATTGTTTAATGTTTTGATTTGAGTTTAATAGATAAGGACTGAGAATTTTTCAACGGCCGAATCATGCCTAGGCTTGCTAACAGTCGAACGAGAATTCTTAAGAAATTATATAAGAAGACTCGGATCAGGGCATTAACATAAATAAGCCAAATATTCACAAGTCAGCATTACAACAAGTCAACTATTCTTGGAAGTTTACAACTACATCTACGGCTACTTTTTTCGCCGAATCTTGTGCTTCACTTATAAGTTCCTGAGCTCGCTCATCAGTGGTACCTGCTGCGAAGCCATCTCCTACAGAATCTACATCTATCCGAGGATAAAGTGATTTTGTCTGTGCAAGAGAAAAACTTGCACTCATGACGGCCGCATCTGTGATATTTTCCGTATATTTTGCTGGCGCCGTCTTGAGCTTGTCGAAGACTTCAACAGCATCCAATGAGGTTGTCCCGAGTCCTTGGCGGTATATTGCTGACAAGATAGGTGTCACGCCCTGATTTTCGATCGGGATTAAAAATTGCCTAATAATACATTTTCCAGAAATTAAATAAAAATTAAAAACAATTTAAACAAGTGAAATTACCAAGGAAATCAAAAATTTCCTTTAAAAATTATGGCCGAAAATATTTTTGTAATATTCCCCGTGCCCTAAAGTACTCTCCAAAATTTTTCGTGAATTTTTGGAGCTCAAGAAATAATTATAAAGTCACAAAGTTCATTTAACAAATTAAATTAATTGAAAAACAAATTAAAAGGGTCCCTTTTCTTTTGGGCCGTTTTCGGCCCAAAACCCTCTCTCTCTCCCGCGGCCCACGCGACCTCGTCCCCTCTCCCTCCCGCGCGGCCTACGGGCCACGTCCCCTCCTCTCCATCTCGGGCCAGCCCAAGGCCTCCCGAGGCCCGCGCCGCCTCCCTCCGCCCCGGGCCACCGACAGGTGGGGCCCGCGCCTGCCCGTCGTCGCCGCTCGGCCGGTCGCGCCCGCGCCGGCCAAGCCCTAGCTCGGGGCCCCCCCTTTATATTTTCCCCTCCTGGTGACCTCCCCTCCCATTTCCCCACGCGCCGCCGCCCCCCTCTCGAGCCCTAGCACCGCCGCCGCCATCGCCTCCTTCCTCGCCGGTGAGCTCCGCCGCCTCCTCTCTCTCTCCTCTCTCTCGGCGCCGCCGTGTGCACCATCCGCCCGACCGCCGCTAGATCGCCGCCTCGTGCCGCCGCCCGCGTGCCCCGGCCGGCGCATCAGGCCGTGGCCGCGCCGCTGCTTCCCGGTCGCGCCTCTGGCTGGCCTCCGTCGCCGTTGCCGCCCGGTGAGCTCCCCTCTCTCTCTCCCTTTTCCTCTCTCCTCCTCCGTCCACCGCTCGCCCCGTGCGCCGCCGTCGCACGCCGCCGCCACAGTGCCACCGCCGCCGTCGCTCGCCGGCAGTCCCCGCCAGTGGCCGCGCCGCCGCCTTGCCGTTGCTTGGCCCGTGGCCGCCGCCGCCATGCCATGGCCGGTCGGCCTAGGGTTCAGCCGAACCCTAGCCGCCTGCCCGGCCGTAGAGGCCGCCCCGGGTCGGCCCACCACTCCCTCCGGCCCAGCGGCCGTTGGGCCGATTGGCCCATCTTCCTCGCAAAAGTCCAATCTTGGTCCCTCGTCGCCCCTTTCCTTTTGGGCCGTCAGCCCGTTAGTCCTCTCTCCCGAACTCCATTTCATGTCCCTTCTTGCCCTTTCTTCTCTATTGGGCCGTCGGCCTATTATCCTTTCTCCACACAAATGTCTACTTTATGTCCCTCAGCCCTATTCTTCACCAAAGTTTACGTTGCATCCCTTAGCCCATTTTCCAGTAGAGCCCATTGTCTCTCATCGGTCCTTTGACTTTTCCCGAGGAAGTCCAGTTCACCTCCTCAAGTCCAAATTACCGCCCTTGGCTCATTCCCACTTCCCTTTGGCACAAGTCCAGTTTACCTCCCTCTCAGCCTAATTTTTGCCCTTTCCCCTGCAAAGTCCTTTTCACCTCCTTTTTCTCTCCTGTTCGCCGACTTTTATGTCGCCGACGCGTGGGCCCCTTTGTCTAATCCGGTCCACACCCAGACCACGTGGCCGCCCGCGGCTTCGCCACGTTAGCGTCCACGTCGGTGCTACCTTCTCCCTTCCGTCTGCATAGTGGTCGCCACGTCAGTGCCACGTGGTGCGTCTGCACCCGTGCGTGCGTGGACTGTCCGCCCCTTGACCCGTTGACACGTGGGACCCACCGTTTCGGTGCCGTTTCCCTTTGATGATGTCAGCGTAGTCCTTTCCTTTGTAAAATTAATTAATAATTGCGCAATAAATCGATTTAATTTCCAGAAATTCATTTAAATGGCTCAAAACTTGTAAAATTCATATTTAATTCATACGAACTCCAAATTGAGCCATTCAACTTGCACAATTCATCTAAAATTGAGCTCTACATGTTTCTTTACTTTTTATGTATTGTTTACTTGGTTTTTATTAGATTTTTTCCTCGCTTTGCGTGCCAGCGTGTAGATTCTGCCGTTTCGGAAGTTCGCGCTCGCGAGGAAAAGAGTTCGGACGATTGTTTGAAGAAGCAAGGCAAGTCACACATTCCCCTTGAGCATGTTGTACCTATTTTGTGAAATGTTTTACATTTGCAAATAAAGTGCATGTTTTGCTAATTACGTGGGAATAGGGTTTACCTATCCGTCTGCTTGTGCCATGTTTACTTGTTAAACCGTCCTTTGTTAACTATGGGTGATAATTTGACTAGCGTAAGTCACTTATGTTGACTTTGCTAGAATTGTATATGCTTAGCCATGCTTAATTGCCACTAGCTCATTTAATGGGATAATTACACTGTTCACATTAGCTTTTAACGAGCGGTTCGCTCGGGACACCCGACCAGGTTTTATTGGTCGTAATTATCCAACTAAAATATGACATAATGGTGGGCTGTGGGTGCATGGTTTTGCTGGTCGCACCCATGGCAATTAAGGACCGGTTCTTGGGAAATCCTCGAAGACTAACAGTGCTTACCACAAGCAAGAATGGACAACTACTGGACTTGTAGTATAGCTCTTTTCTAGCCGACGCTCCCCGGCAAGGGTGGGCGTGATGGAGTTGGGTCGACCGGGGATATACTGGTTGATCGGCTGCCGGATTCACCAAGGCACGAGGGGGGTTGCCCGCTGCTGGATATAGGGAGCGGGGGCGAAACCTGCGGTGTGTTGCGCTTGGTTAGGAGGAGTTATGTGAAAGGTCTTGTCACGATTTCCCCCTTTGCAGTATCGTGGTGATACTTCGGGGCATGGTAACATGTGTGGAATTGTGTCTTGTGGGTACAGTTGCGCACGTCTGATCAGAGTAAAACTATTCGAATAGCCGTGCCCGCGGTTATGGGCGATCAACCAGATTCACCGTGATTAGTCCCACATGTTTAATTAATTTGACTTAATGAACTGGTGTAGTTCAGGTGGAGTGGTTGGGCCTGTTCAACGTGGTTGTAGCGTTGTTCAGTGGAGATTTAATCCTGTCATAATTAAACAACTGTTT
The DNA here is from genome assembly GCA_008326285.1 of Oryza officinalis. NCBI lineage: Eukaryota > Viridiplantae > Streptophyta > Magnoliopsida > Poales > Poaceae > Oryza > Oryza officinalis. The sequence continues at coordinate 19,336,494 of BDMV01000011.1, read as the reverse complement.
ACTGTTTTAAAATATAAAGATTTGCAACCGCTTTTCTGCAAATAGCCACAAGCCTCCCTCTGTCTCTCCTTTGCACGTTTGCATCTTTGGTGTGGCTTGTTGAGTACGGTGGTTGTACTCAACCTTGCTATTTTTCCCCCTTTTCAGAAGTTTAGTACTTCTGAGTTGATGATGAAGTTAGAGGACCAAGGCTCAGAACCCAGTTGAGTTTTGCCTGTGGAGTGGAGCTGAAGCCCCGCTAGGATCGCCTCTTTCCGCTGCTGTTTTCTTTTTGGTGTGAGGACTAAGTGCCTCTGTTGTAAGTATTTATCGCTTTATTTACGTTTGGATCTGTTTATTGATTTGTCGTTTTGTGTACCCTAGTTGATGCCTGGACAAGGACTTAATACACAAAATGGTCTGGAAATTTGGGAAAAATTTCTGGGCGTGACAATAGGCGTTGCCGCGTTAGCAATGTCGTCCCGAACACTTTCAGCCCCTCGGACCCTCTCGGCAAAGACATTAAATTGTGCTTGGGACTTCACCTTATTAGCTACAAGATTGAAACAGTGAGGGTTACATTGACAGTCAAGATCAAATAAATTGAGAAGTGCGAATTTCGCGTGCTACCTTCGATTTCTTCCAGGGCTTTTTCCTTTTTAGATTCCAGCTTAGCTTTGTCAGTTTCTACTTTCTCTAGCTGGGCCTTGAGAGAGTTGACTTCAGATAAATTGGCTATGAGATTTGCATAACATTAGGATCAGACAAGTATATGAAGACAAAATAAGGACAGGATGGTTTGATTCACCTCCAATTGAGCCACGGAGTTCCAATTTTGCGTCTCGGAGCTTCGTAATCTCTGCCCGCAAGACGACTTCTCGAGCTGTAGCTTCTTCTCTGGCGGCCTTGAGGTCTTGGTGGACGTTTTCCTGAGAGTTCACGTGGGGAACCAGCTTCTCGAGTGTGTCTGACTTGGCCATTGAGCGACAATATATTCTCTGCACGAGGGTATGAAGGTAGTCAACTATGTCGGATCGTAAAGATAAGACATGGAGGAGTCTTGCTTACGTTCATCAGCCAGGTCGCTTCGTTGAGGCTAGCCACGAGCATATCGCGTTCCTCATTTTCCTTTTGCTTATTTAAAACGATGCCTTGCTTCACGCCTTCGGCATCACGCCTCCTTTTCGGCTGATTGATCTAAAGAAGATGGATGAAGATAGAAGTAAGAAGTGTATTGTAGACAAGAGTCTGGAGACTATATTGAAGCCTACCTGTCTTAGGAGGCGGGTCTTTGGATGGTGTCTCCTGATTGAGCGAGCCCTGTGGATCTTCAGCCGATTGGTTTCCAGCCGGGATATTTAGGCTGGTAGTCGGGGGCTCGACTTCGGGAGCATCTTTATTCGGGGGCTCTACTTCAGGAGCATCCTCACTTGGGGGAGGGTTTTGAGGCCCTTGTTCTGCAGGTATTGGTTCATCCGGTGCTGTAGGCGGGTTGGTGGTTTAAGTTTGCCCGGTGGGATCTATGTCCTGGGGTTTTCTGCAAGAAAGGAGATGAAGACGATTGAGACAGAAAGGAAAAAATTTTCAACAAGAAGCTGACTTTGGTTATACAAGATACCTATTAGACCTCCTGATCTTAGGGGCAGATCCGGCGGACGGCTTCTGAGGGCTTATGTTAACTTGTGGAATTTGGATTTCTTCGTCATCCGAGTCGTCGACAACCAGTCTCCTTTTGCTCACCTGCTTGTTGATATCTTCGTCATCAGCAGCCCTCTTTTCTGGTGGTTCAACATTGATTTTGGGGCCACCGGTTGGTTTTTTGGCAGCAGGCCGAGTCGGCTGATCGTCATGATGCACTTTGTACGGCCGAGATATGATGAGAGCATTAGCCGGTAAACAGAATTTTTGAGATATGTTAAAGAACATGAGTGACATAGAAAAAAATTGAAGAGGCCGAGTCTGCTTACCGGAGGAGGAGGTCAGAACAGGTTGAAGGGAGGAACCGGCATCTTGTGGCTGCGATCTACTGTGATCCTAGAGGAGAAAATCTTGTACATACGAGTGCACAAGGCCTGGTAACTCAGAGCATCGCGGTCTTCCTGATTGGGGTCGCTTTCGCCCTCATACTCGAATGCTAGCTTGGATCTCTTTTTGATAGGAGCCAGCCAGTTCTTGATAAAGTGCCGGGTAATTTGTTCTCCTTGGAGGCCTTTCTTCTTCATTTCAAGAATATTAGCCAGGAGGTTATTTGCTTCTACCCAATCTTGGTTTTCTGACATTGTGCTCTAGTTGGCTCTTTGGATCGATGGAAGGCCGACGAAGTCGGGCAAATTGGGATGGGGGTTTGAGATGTAGAACCAGTTTGCATGCCAGCTCTTATTGGAGGATTTCAATGGGAGGGAGAAGTAGTCTCTGCGGAGAGTTCTACGGAGTTGAAAGCCAGCCCCACCGATGACGCAAGGGTCATCCTTGGTCGGGTGTGGCTTGACATAGAACATACGGCGAAATAGATTGAAATGGGGGAGGATGCCTAAGAAAGCTTCGCATATGTGAATGAAGATTGCATGTGAAGGATGGAATTGGGATTCAAGTGATAGATTTGGAGGCCGTAATATTCAAGAATACCACGAAAGAAATTGGAAGTGACAAGGCCAAATCCGCAGTAAAAGAAAGAGGTGAAGACTACAATATCACCAGTGTTCGGGGTGGGGAACTCCTCGCTGTACGCTGGGTGCCAGCCGATGATCTCCTTAGGAGGAAGAACTCCGTTCTTCACCATCTCTCGCAGGGTCGACTCCTTCACATCCGAGGTCGCCCATTGGTCGAAAGGGATTTCTCTCTCCTTCGCCATGGATGCGATCGATTTGCGAGGAGGTGGATCTAGTACGTGAGATGGGGATTTTTTGAAGAGATGTTAGACGCTGGATGCAGATGAGGGATTGTGGTGGAACTTGAGTTCCTAGATGGATGGATTTGAGCATGCACGAGTTCTCGGATTTTTCTGCGCAGTTGATGAACAAGAGCGCGAAAAGGGGAAAAATTTCGGGAAGATGAAGCGGCGGGGAAGACGCCGGCACTTTAAGAAAGATTTTTTAGGTTTTGCAGGGTTTTCTCGTGTTTGGGCCGAGCCCATGAGAAACTTGCAGCCCATATCCATATTATAGGTGTGGCTTGACACGTGTTCTTAAGGACTTAAGCAAATTTGCCCTGGCAATATGCGCATGTCTTATTGCCCTATGCCTTCAAAATCCTTTCATACAGCAGTTACACAACTTGTTGAAGGTTGGTACGATGCAACTTGGAAGGTGACAAACAGTAAAGTTTTTTATAACTGTCCTGGTAACTTTTTTAGGGGTTGCAGGAGCTGTTTGGTCCTTACAAAGCATTTGATTTATGATTATGTTAATGTTTTTCTGCCACCTAGGTGTGCCTTTTTGATTAAGACCGATATTATGGCTGGAGCTATTTAATATTTTGGTCATACTTTTCAGATGACTGATGAATTATTAATTCAGATTTTCTATCCATGAGGATTGGTTGATTTGTTTGTTCCAAATTGACTCGGGCAAAGCGACTCAGATAAGCATGAGCTTGCCGAGTACTCGGATTCATTATACACTATGCCTTGATTATAAGGTTATGTGTAATTTTTTATGATTGCTTTTGGTTTAAGCCAGGCATTTATTTAACTCAAGAGAGTATGATTATTATAGTTCTTGACTATATGCTTAGTTTGTTTAACTAAACACATAGTCGGGGACTACACCTAATTAGGTGCATCAGTCGATGCACCTCAATATTTATTCTTTAGAAATTTTTTGAAATGTTTTTAGCCCTTCATAGCCTTTTGGGATGATAAAGCACTCGGGAGATTCATGGAGGCACTCGGCGATGAAGTCACTTGGCTAAAGAGTCACCCGGCTATGTGAAATTCTGGTTCGAGGCAAGATTATTTTGTTGACTGTGAAGGTCTCGGGGGCTACTGTGGAGATTAAGTGTACCGGATACCCTCACAGCTAGCTTATCTGACTTACCATAGGGGATAGGTTATGACTTATGGTTATGTAAACCGGCTTATGACTTGAGTGTTACGTTGCCATTGGGATAAGGTAACGGCCCATAGTCTATAGTTGGTAAGATTGAGGAGTCCGGGATAGAATAGGATAGGGTTTTCGACTTGTAAACTTGCCCTATGAGACTATATAAGGAGGGTAGGGAGTCCCTTGAGAGGACACACGCATAGAGATTTTCACGAGAGCACAAGCACCCAACTCACGAGAGCACATATTGTTTGAGATCACAAGATCAATAAACCACTCGACGGATCGAATCCCCGAAACAGGAGTAGGGTATTACCTCTCGAAGAGAGGGCCTGAACCTGTCTAAACTCTTTTGCATACTAACCCATCATGTTTGGCACTTGACTGCTACCCCCAGATTCTTATTGCCGAAACCAAGTTTTGACAGCAATCAACAAGAATAAACAAGTAAACCATGTTAGCAAACGATGGCCGATCGGCCGATAGGCCGATGTCGCATCGTGAAGGCCCAGCCGATAAGGCAAGGCTGTATCGGCCTACTTGAGGTCATAATGAAATAAAATTAATAGACAGATCTAATCTCATCGGCCTTCATCGATGTGTCTGTGTTAATCTAATAACATTGGCTGATGAGGAATGTGGGAAGTGAATGCACTAGCTAATACTCTAGTGTGAACTTGTATGAACCGATCGGCTGCAACCCCGGTACTATCCTTAATTACGATCGATAGCAACTCAAATCTCAAGACGTGACTAAGGTCGATAGCAACTCCAAGTGTGAATCGAGAATTAACACAAAGACAATCAAGCCGTCGATCACTTTTGGGGATGGTAGACGCCTTGGATGATCTAAACAAGTAAACTAATTCAACCATCGTCAGCAACAAACCCTAAAACGAGTTCACCGCTGGCGAGATAGAATTGAGAAACTATATCAAGATCATTCAAGACATGGTAAACGATGATCACATCGCCAGGGCTTAACGTGTCTAAAACGACACGCTAGCCCCGACGACGTAGATCGTCTGGTACGAGTTCTTACCTCTGCTCTGGGGAAGCAAGAACTCGCCGGAAATCAACCGCTTGCGAGGGTGGCGATGCGCCGAAAGTAGATTGAATTGTATGTTTTTGTTGTTGAATTGAGAGAGTTTCTAAGTACAAACAGTGATTTACACCCGTGATTTACAACATTGTCCATTTAGGACACGATTTTATCTATAACTAACAAACAAGTCCTTATGGCGGACTCTTGCCATAGATTAGATTGAAACTACTTTAACTTCCTAATTTAAGAGATACGATTGCCTAAAATCGAGCCTTATCTCTTCTTGGCAATCTCCTTTGAAGCTTGACTCAGGCCCAAACCGAGCCCGCTTTGTCTCCATCGGCTTCCTGCTTCCATCAGCCAATGGCTGCATTGAACCCACATCGGCCGATACGATTCCTCTACTAGCTCTCTACCTGGTCCGATGCACCGCTGAGTCTGATACAGGACTTGGTCCGATACTCGGCTTGGTCCAATAGCGTAATCGATCCGACTCAAACTACTCCTTCTCTGCGTCAGTTTTCTCTTTCTTCTGGTGTTAACAGCAGCACACTCTTGGTAGGATCATCAACCCATTGAAATATATGCATGTCATAGTAAGTATTACAATTCCTCTAGGCGATGCTGGCTAACAGACAAATTATCATAGGATGCTTCAAATGTCCCATACCTCATCTCTAAAATCTTTTGTTTGGCTCTCTAGGACTTGGCATAGCTTATGGTGTACTTAAATTTGTCTTCAATGTGGCTAATAATTGATCTTGGTTCAAAGCCATTGTTGCAAACAACACTACTATATATCTCAGTTGCAATGAAAGCTGAAATGATGTTGCGAAGATATTTCTCCACCCCTTGTCGGTGGCACTGGTGCTCGGTCACAATGCTAACTTTCCAATAATCATTCCATTTACTCTTATATGCATGAACATGCCATGGACAATCTTCCCTCACGCACCTCACTTCGTACAAATAATTGGTTGACTTGACCACCCTAAACTCTCTCTGCAATGAGACCGCCCAATGCTTCACCGCCTTCGTCATATCCTCCTTAGGAGCACACCTAACACCCTGAATTACCTCGTTCTCCCTGTATTCCCAAGGTATATGATGCCTCTCTGAGATAACAAGTTCCGAGAAGTCCTCGTTTGTCCAATCAGTGGGCATTACATCATCTTCCTAATCGGATGATGTATTGCCCTCCGCTTGCTCGTTGTTCGAATCTTCCCTCTCCATTCCATCGACGATTGTACCGACTCTCTCCCCCTCATCTGCCACGCCCATGGCCTGCACCACCCTTGTTTGATTTTCCTCATTTTCCATCGATGGTCCAACATAATCCCCCACATGACTTGGACCCTCAATATCTTTGGTTTCCATTGCAACATTTCTATCCTTTTCATGCACGGTCACAAAAATAACAAGGGGCCATGACCATTCAAAAGCCATCTGTACATACCGTCTTCAAGCATCAGTGCTATCCGTCGGCATTAGTTTCCAAAAATAACCTTCTATTGCATGATTCACTACAACAGATATTGACATTGTGTTGACTCTTGGATCTATTATAAATCCTCCCATCAATGAACTATAAATTGACTGAAATGTTCTCTCGGCAGGCCTATCGATGCTCTTCGATGTCACTCTAAAATCTGACAGATCAACACCATCTGGACCAAATCTAAGGTTACCTTGACCGTGAACTAACTGAAATATGACCTTACTTGACATTCTGCCTAATGAAACAAAAAACTAGGTTAACTAAGTTCAAATCATACTCACCAGATCTAATGTTGCATTCATCAATGTGTACTACGCCCTAAGTTAAAGTTTCTATAAATATGTTATCTATCCTAGGTCTCAAATTCTACAAATAGGATGCGTGCTCCAGCTGTACCATATAACTAAAATATATTCTACAATTTGCACTATACTCTAACTCTCAATTTCTATAAATATGTCGTATGCCTTTGTTCTTAAATTATACAAATATGTTGTGTTCTCTAGATCTACTAAAATATATGGTAATAAAACTAAAATGCTACAAAAATTTCAAAGACAATACAATATAATGTATTTACCTGTGATGGAGTCAGCAAATCGGCAGGGCTTCGTCGCTACCCTTCTGCTCCCCCTCACCCCTCTCTCCTTTCTTTTTTGGATTTCAAGTGAATATAATGAAAATTTGGAGAGAGAGAAGGGGTTTTATACCTAGGGGCCAAAAATCGTCCTCCCAGAGGATGGCAAGGGGGTCGCCTGCAAAAATGTCAGGCCGTCCTCACCGCCCTTTTGTAAGTGGATCCCTCCACAGTCAAAAAACACACTCGGGGAGGGCTGCAAGGAGGCCGCCTGCAAAAGGGTGGTGAGTACAGCCTGGCATTTTTGCAGGCGACCCCCTTGCCACCCCTAGGCTGCCCTCGCCACCCATTTGTAGGTAGCCCCCCGCACAGTTCAAAACGCCCTCCGCGAGGGTGGCAAGGGGGCTGCCTGCATAAAAGCCAGGCCGCCCTCCCAGCCCTGTTGCAGGCGGCCCCCGCATTGTGAAAAATTACCCTTTGGGAGGGCGGTAAGGGGGCCGCCTGTAAATTTTTCCTTCCCCGTTGGCCGACCGTTCGGCATGGGCCAACGGTCGTCTGCCATGTCAGAAAAATCGCTCTCTCAGAGGGTGATTTTTAAAAATCGCCCTCCCAGAGAGTGATGGCGACTAGATTCGTAAATTTTTGAAATAAAAAATTATTTTTGTAAATATTTTAATAAATAAAATTAAAAATAAAAAAATTCATGTATAGATGGCCAAACGGCCTGCCCGGCTCGGCTCGAACTAGGCATGGCCCAAGAGCACTCGGCCCGACACGGCCCAATCGGCACTTCGCGTTGTGCCTTGCCCACCCACGGGCTGCACATGTGGCCCAGTTATGGCCCAATAAGAGTCGGGCCGGTCCGATGGTAAAACCAACTTATCGTGCTCCTTCTTGGAATAAGTCTATTTTGCTTCTCTCTTCTTGGCTGTGTCATATAGATGGCTATATAAGTCTATTTGCCTCCCTCCTCTTTGGGCTGTGCATTATACATGGCTAAAATAAGTCTATTTTTTCTCCCTCCTCTTTGAGTCGTTCATTATACATATGGCTGAAACAAGTCTATTTGATGTCCCTCATCTTCGGGCCGTTCCGGACCAGCCCATCGAGCCAAGGCAGAGGCCCAGCCATGGCCTATCGTGCCGAGGCTCAGGCCGGCATGGGCCTAATACCAGTCGAGCCATGCTGTGTCTGGGCCGAGCCAAAACCCTGTGCCATGGGCCAGGCTGTTGGGCCCAAGCCTTTTGGCCATTTATACTAGGGTGTGTAGGAAGATTAGATTGTCACTGTGATGTGGGGCTCATTCAGGTTTTTTATTTTTTTCTACAATACTTAGATGCAAATCCCAAATAATTTTATTTATTTATTTATTTATTTATTTGGTTGGAATGACACGGAAGCACCATGTAGACACGAAACTCCTCCAAATACCGCTGAGAAACTCGATTTGGACAAATTTTGTAAGTTAGAGAATGCGTTATGTCTGGTTTTACGGTGAAGAAACACAAATGAAATCGAAAATGTTTATTCCCAAGTGTACGATAAAAGAAGAAACATCGGATGGTCATACAAGGTGGGACCCACTATCGATTCAACCCGTGATACCACGATCTTATCCTCTTATTTCTCCTCATTGTTTTTGCGTTTGTAGGAAACACAATGACATCGTCGAAGAGAGATAGCGAAGCACCATAGCTAGCGACTACCAAGACACAAAAAGGGGAGGAGGTCGCTGACGGCTATGCGAATGGCGGTGGGGCAGCGACACAAAGAGGGAGGAGGACACCGGCGACCACGCTGGTGACGGCAAAGCAGGCCAACGCAAAAGGGAGAATCGGACGAGTGCTGGACCTCTACCGCCGGTAGAAAAGTGCGACACGAAGAAGGAGATGTTGGATCGGATGCCAACACAGCTAGCCCTGGCGAGGTCTCCCACCTAACATCATTGTTTGCTCTCGTCCTCATCTACGCCATCACCTTTCCTGTCTCTCCTGTTCCGATCGCTTGTTTCGATGGCCGGAATAGAAAAAGACAGACATGGGTTTGTTGGGGAATTTTAGTGACGTTGAAGCTTATTTGTATTTTTTGTTGCACTTTATTGCATTAAGGTGTTTCATTCAATTTTGACTCAATGTTGCATACATTGATTTCTTGGTGTTGCAAACCGTATGCTTGAATATTATATTTGGTTGAAACAATTTTGCTCAAGCGCGAAAACATTTTTCTCTGGCAGTGAAACGTATGAAATATTTTTGTTGAAACAATTTTTATCGAGGGGTGAGACATGTGAAATATTTCTCAACAACACGGTGCAACACCGCCCGATGATATGCACCAAATCGGACGTCCGATCCGTAGCTGTTCCCCAATGAAACTCGACAACTAGTTGAGAGGTATGTAGAGTGGACTTGTTCATCTAAAAGACCGCATAGATGGGCCGTGGCCGTAGCCTGTGAAACGCAGATGACAGGCCCATAAGCATTGTCGAAAAAAATATCTCACAACAGAAAAGAGAACGGATAAAATCCCTCGAACCAAAAAAAAAAAAAAGCTTTCGTACGCATCCTTCTCTCCCATCTCCATCCTCAGCCAGCACTCATCCAAACCGTCCATCCACGCGCAGAGTACACACATTACACATAGTTATCGTCTCTCCCCGATGAGTCACCACTCACCACCCGTGTTTCGAGAAACGCCTCCACCGACGCCGTACGTGGCGCCACTGCCGCGCCCGCCGCCTGGACACGTCCGGCTCCTCTCCGCGCCGCGCTGGCCACCGTCCACCGGCTCCCCGCCCGCCGTCCCACTCGCGCCCACACACGTCGCCCCACCTGCCGTGGCAATCGAGCTCAACTTCTCGACTCCTCCAGCTTATAAATGACGGCCACCTTCACCTGCTTCCACCACACCACAGCAAGCTAAGTGAGCTAGCCACTGAAAAGAACACCTCGATCTTTGAGAGCTTTTTTCACCTTTAGCTGATAAGCAGGATGGAGCACCAGGGGCAGCACGGCCACGTGACCAGCCGCGTCGACGAGTACGGCAACCCGGTTGGCACGGGCGCCGGACACGGCCAGCTGGGCACCGGCGGCATGGGAACGCACGGAACCACTGGCGGCATGGGGATGCACGGCACCACCGGTGGCATGGGAACTCACGGCACCACCGGCGCCGGCGCCGGCGGCGGCCAGTTCCAGCCGATGAGGGAGGAGCACAAGACTGGCGGCGTCCTGCAACGCTCCGGTAGCTCCAGCTCCAGCTCGGTACGAACTTATCCCTTCTTTTCTTACATAGTAAATCTCACATATTCGTTCATGCATGTCTGAGCCATTTTATCTTTTCTTTGTGACAGTCCGAGGATGATGGCATGGGAGGGAGGAGGAAGAAGGGAATCAAAGAGAAGATCAAGGAGAAGCTCCCCGGCGGCAACAAGGGCGAGCAGCAGCAGACCATGGGCGGCACCGGCGCCGCCTACGGGCAGCAGGGCCACGGCACCGGGATGACTGGCGCCACCGGCACAACAGGCGCACACGGCACCACCACAGACACCGGCGAGAAGAAGGGCCTCATGGACAAGATCAAGGAGAAGCTGCCCGGCCAGCACTGAGCTCGACACACCACCATATCTTCGCCACCGGCGGAGACCACCACGTCAGCTTCCTGAATAATAAGATGAGCTAGCCGAGCGCAATAAAAGGAAAAAAAAATGTTACGGTCGTGTGGTAAGTGTGATGGCGTTCTCCAGTACGTACCGTGTGCGCGTCGTTTGTACTGTGAAAGGGCGCTGTGTATGTACTTCGTGTGTACGCTTTCGTTTTGTTGAAATACGTATAAATATAAACGGTGTATATCTCATCGTGCGTATGTACACAACGTTTTGGAGATCATATATAATGTTTCTTTCTGCTTATTCTGATCGATCTGGATCACTGGCTCAAGAAATTGCTATAGAACGGGCCGGAAATCGCACAAGAAACAATAGTACAAAATTATTTTTGACAAAGTTGCAGACGGGGTCAGACAGGTCATAAGTTTCCGCGACTGTAAAAAGAAAATCGATCCTATTTTCATATACGGTTTCTTAGCACGTAAAAGTCAATTTTTTTATTTTCGCACGTAAAAGTCAATTTTTTATTTTCGCATACGGTTCTATGTAAAAGTCAATTTTTTCAAACGGATCACTTAAAACGTCCGTACGAGTACTTTTTGCATGCGGGATTTTTTAAAAACACCATACAAACACAAACTCACAACGCATGTACACTCATCCTGTAAACGCGTACGGAGCTCTTAACTCATCAACATGCAAAAATACTCTTCATCTTCCTACTCTTTTTTTCATTCTTCCCTCCTCTCTTGGCCTCACCCACTCCTCCTCTCCTCTCTCTAACTCCTCGCCCACTCTTACTTTCCTGGTTCCTCTTTTCTCTTCTCCTTCCCGATGGCAAGCACTGGCGGCGGCGGCAGTGGCGGGCGAGGACGCCAGCAGGGGTGGGTGACGGCATGCGGCGGCCTCCTTCATGCTTCCCCATGCTCGGCAGCCTCCTCCATGCTTCGCCGTGCGCGGCGACTGCGGCAACCCTCGCACGGATCCAGCGATGGCACCCTCGAAAGCGACTGCTGCAACGGAGGATGGCGACTGCGGCAACGGCGTGGGCGGGAGGCAAGGGTGTGGATCCGAGGACTATGGCGACTGCGAACGCGATGGCTCCCTTGGCCCTCTCCCACGCAAATCCGGCGGCGGGCTCGAGCGGGAGGCCGCCGGCGGCTCTCTCCCGCCCTCCCCCACGCGGATCCGGCAGCGGGCTCGAGTGGGAAACCAGTGGCGGCTCTCTCCCGCCCTCCCCCCGCGGATCTGGCGGCGGTTGGCACGATGGCGGCAGGCGTAGGCTCCGGCGGTGGCGCAGATCCGGCCTCCATGCACGCAGATCCGCCGCCGGCGATGACGGGCGGTGCGGATTCGTCGGCGGCGGAGACAGGAGAGGCGGATTTGCCGATGACGACGGCAGCGGCGGCCAGCGAGGGTTAGGGTTAGGTTTTTGTGTTTTGCAATTTTTAATTTTTTTTTGTGTTTTTCATTTTCTCGTGTGGATGGGTTAAGCGCCCGCACACAAAAATAATAATTTTTGGATATGATTTGATGCATGGGATTAGCCATACCGTACGCGAAAATCCTTTTTAGGCCGTCAAGAAAAACCGTTTTTATATTAAGTGAAAGTGATCCTCCTAGAAATTAATGATCAATGATTACTTGTTTCCTTGTAATTTAATTATAAGCAGGGTACCGGACCTTTGTTCTTCAAAAAGTAAAAAAAAACGAAATGATTGCTCGTCGTCTCGATAAAGAAAGCAAGTAATTGTCAAGTTAAAAAAGGAAAAGCTTAAAGCTTGCCGTAACCTTAAAAAAGGTACTCACTGTAGAATAAATGTACAAAATTTGTTATTAGCATCCAAATTTTCGAGTCTTCCCCGGAAGGATATCTTTTCTAAAAACAAATAAGAGAATTTATACATTGAAAATAAAATCAGTTTATACAAATTTAAATTTAAGACATGAATTCAAGGAAGCATGTTTCATCATAAAAGATATTGTACAATCAGTTGCGTGTTGAGCTCGCGCGATCAGTCTATCCGTTTCTATTTTGGTTGGTTTGTGGGCTTATCCCTTTCTATTTTGATTGGTTTGTGGGGTTGTTCGTGGTCACATTTATGCAAATTAACGTGAGTCTTAGCTGAGCAAGTGGAAAAAGAACGGACTAATATCTTTTTTAATTTTTTAAAACGGTTCTTTTAATTTGGTTTAAAATTTCCATGCATAAAGTTTCTTCACCAAGTAATTTCCATTTAAGAATATTTCCATATTAAAAGTTTATATATTAAAATTTTTTATGTATGAAGTTTATATAGATAGATAAACTTTATCTAGATAAATATATTTTTAATTAGACCGAGAAGTTAACATAGAGAAAAAAATAGCCTATCTCATGGGCTTTTTTTTGCAAATGATACGCCTTTTCAACATCCATTTTGTAGCCCATGCTAGGGGCATCGCGCGTGAACGTGATCACATACGGTTGGGGACGCACGATCAGTCGCATTCCATATTCATCCAACTGATTGGGCCACATTCCATATTCATCCAACTGATGAGCCACATTCGGTTCACAAATTCTAACCTTTATAGTTCAAAATATTATGCAAATTTCCATCCAATTGATCCCAAATTAAATATATTCTTAAATTAATTTTGAATGTTTTAAAAAATTAAATTGGATTCAACCCATTTTATTCAATTTTTTTTGGTTCTTGAATTCCCATTCTGGGTTACCCTGAAATGCTTCTGGTTTCACGGTTTGAGATGAAAAGATAATTAGATCGAGCATGCAGGTATGCTGCTTAGCATGAGGTAATTTCAATCATTTTTTTCTATTTGTGATTGATATATCTCATGATCTGTCTCCAATGTATAAGTATAATTCTAGGTGAACAGTAAATTACTTCTAATCCTAATTCTCTTATACAGTTTGTATTAGGAAAATTACAATTTCGATATTAAAAGTTACAATGTAATTATAATATATATTTTATAATTTATAGTGTAATTATAATGTAAAGGATGTAATTTACAATGTAAAAACGATTTGATTGTTTTTTATAAAAAAACCGTCATAAGTATAGGAGTGGGACTAGCTATATATCACTTGAGAAATTTTTTAATTAAAATTATACCAATATAAGTATTGCATATTATAATGTGCTAGCATATATCTATAATGTAACTAAGTAGTATGCACATCTAAGGATGCTTTTGATAGAAGAGAAAAAGAGAAATACGCAAAACGAGGTGAGCCATTATTAATTGAGTATTAATTATTTTAAATTTAAAAAATGGATTAATATAATTTTTTAACGCAACATTCCTATAGAAATTTTTTGCAAAAAATATACCGTTTAGTATAGTAGCTTTGAAAGCGTGCGCGTGAAGAAACAAATAATACAATAAAAAATGCCTATAGCTTAGTGGTGAACCAGGAGGCTGCAGGATCAAATCCTGGCTCCGTTCGTTTAATTAACTTGAAGTGATATTTTTAACGTCTTACGAGTTTCCTAAATAAATAACTAAATACATTTCACATTGCAACATTAACAACTTAACACTGTTGGGGAAAGGGACTTTAGTTCCGATTTAGTTTCGGTTCACAACCGTTTTTAATCCTGGTTGTGCAGTCGAAACGCACAATCCAAAAATAAAGATAAGTATCTTTACTCCCGGTTAAAACAACTGGGACTAAAATCATCTTACCAACCGGTACTAAAAATAAAAATAGTAGTGTCCGATACTAAAGATATTTTTTTGAATGCTTTTCATTGTTTGCTGTTTTCTTATATATATGCAAATGTATGCATAAATACATATATATATATATATATATATGCATTCATATATATATATATATATATATATATATATCATATACATGTATATATATGTATACATAAATATAAGTACATACATACACATATGATGAATATATATTTTTATATAGCTTCACGTGTGTAATTGCAAGTATATATTAGTTATGTACAATACGAATTAAATACATTTTGGTATATGTACCGTCGTTGTTAATTTTTAATGTTGTATCATATATTACAAAAGCTAAGATGTGAACTATTTGTGGCAAAGAATAGGTTCTCCGTTGTCATGAAATTCTCCCGACGGATTAACAATCTCGTCCATAATAAATCCCATCGGTTGTTTTGAACAAGCTTTATATAATCCATTGGGGAAAGTTAGTCCTTCATACAAAAATAAGTCGTTTAAAAAAAGAGATATGAATATATTAAATCAATGAGAAGAGTGTAAATAATTATAGAATGGTGTTTAGTACTTCGATATTGTTATCATGGTTAATGTCTTATGCTACGCAGTAAATAATATCACAAACATAGTAGTTATAAAAGTTGGTCACCTTTTCCTGTCGTAAACACTAAAGGAGAAACGTTCTAAAGGAGAAATGTACTTATGAAATATTTCTATTATAAAATAAATGAGATATATAATTTGGAACCATGTTAGTAGCGAGAAGTCCATCCTCATAGTCAGTTTTTCTTTAAATTCCCCGCGGACGTTACTATGGAATTTTGTCCATGCCCTGCAGTTGCACACTATGATTAATGATGCTTTTATCCACATAAAACTGATAGCAGCAATCATAATGACAGTAGTAGTGACATTACGCGTTAAGTATGTCAAAAATTTTGTTAAAAGTATCCATTGGTTTCTGCATGGAGTCCATGACATGAATCTTGCTGCTACACATGTCTATGACAAAAAAGACCCAATGGAATCTACAATTTGCGTGAATGTGATGTATGTATCATTTTATGAATACGAGAAGGAAATTGGTACAAGAGATGGTAAAAACTCACTTTGTGTTGTAAGGCAAGAGTATGAACCGCTTAAAATGTTAGTGCACCAGGAATTTGTAAATGTTTTGCTTGGTTTCGTCTGGCCTGTAACATACCACTAAAACCATTTTGGAAGCTATGTAATACTAATAGTTGATAAAATAAAATCTCCTCGTTTGTGTTGCATGAATTTCTTTATTTTTCTTCCTTGTGTTTTTGTTCTATTTTGCATTATCATTCTAGGGATTTAAACAAAAGAAGTCAATGATTAAATCATCAAAAATAATTGAAAAGGGTGTAAAAGCTAACCCAGGTGTGTGTAGTACCCTGTAAGTTTTGCTACATTTTATCACATTATCTACTTAAGCAAATCACTTAATTAAATCAAAAACTGAAAAATTTCAGATTCTCTGGAGCATACTTTGGCACTCTATTAAAATTCGACCAAAAATATTTTGGCAGGGGAATCTAGTCCAAATCATAGAGAAAATAGTACTTTACAACTTTGCCATTGAACTCTATATTTAAATACCTCTAAAAAATGTTTTAATTGAAGGGTAAAGTCGAAATCTAGAAGTAGATATGAACTTAGTATTTTTCAGCTCATTGTCTCTCACACACAACATACACTGCCAGTTGGGCCCCGAGCCATTGTGGGACCCAACTGTCAGTCGCCCGGCCTTGCCCACGTCACCCTACTCCTGCTCCCGCGCGAGACACGCAGGCTCCACGCGTCGGCGACGCCGAGTGCTGCCTTATCTTCATCTCTCTGTCGACCGCCATATAAAGTCAAGCCGGCCGACACACATCCGCTTCCTCTCGCCACCGTTCCATTTTGCGGAAGAACCAAGGATGATCATCTCGGGATCGCGGGGAACAAAGGCGTCTTCTTTGGAGCTGGTGAGATTGTTGCTGCCATTCATCATCACTGGGTGAGCTCCGTTCTTTGTTAGGTCACGTTCCGAGTTCTCCGTTCTCTACCATTGTTAACCCCCCAAAGCGCCATCGATTTGGTGCAGCCCATCTTCGGGAACGCGCATCGCGTCAACTCGACTCACCGGTGAACTCCGAGCGCCGCCGCAGAGTCAAGAACGTCGCCTGGTCCCCACAGATCAAATCCGGTCAAGCCGCTTCGCCATCAACTTCACCACCTCAAGACAACCAAGAACCCTCAAGGAATTGAATCAAGATGGTCTAAGTCGAGAGATCCTCCTTGTCTTCCTAATTTCCGGTCGTCGACATCATCCATCTCTTCCACGCTCTCTGGTGAGCTTCGGCACGATTCGTTTTGCATAGAGCTAACCCGTGCCATCCTTAACCGATGCATCTACTCCCATTGGGCAGTTCGAGACCGAAAACGCATCGTCGACGACGACTGTGAAGCCGTGCCACCACCGAGCTTGGTTCTGTTGAATGGAACTTCGTCGAACTTCATTATCGCTTTGGTGACCTCCGTGGACGCCTCTAGGACCGCATGCATGCTCGCTAGCGCATAGATCGAGTCTCAAACTCGACATGCACATGCATGCCGAGGCAAGCCACCGCCTCTATCACCGCTGCCATCGCTATAGATCACCATAGCTTGCAAGAAGAACCTTCATAGCTTCGTATAGGAGTCCTCTACCTTTTTGTTTCTGGTCGCATTATCCGAAACCCTGCCATTCGCTGCCGGCGACGCCGCAAAACTTAACGCCATGCCACTGCTCTGCCCTGTCTAGGCTAGAGCCTTTGCTTGTGAACCATTAATACTTCCAGGGCGTTTTAGCAAATTAATCAGTCACTTACATGTAGGGTCGGGACCTAAATGCAAATATACAAAAACCTGAGTACTCTTTTGATTAAAAACCTAGGACATGTGCTAAAGGACTGCGGGATCCATTTGCTAGAACTCTAGGGGCATCAGCGCAAAGATGCAGCTGCTGACTGGTGGACCCAAGGTCTTTTAAATTTTGGGAAATTTATGGAAAAAGGAAAAAGTCTTTTCTGTTAAACTGCAAAAGGATTATAACTTTGAAAAATCATAACAAATTCATTATAACTCTAAAAGTTTCAAACTAAATTTTGTTAGGTTCATATTTTTATACTCTGTAACCAATAAATGTTCAACTTAACAGAACCATGAAGTTTTAAGTCTCAAATATTTGAACTTGCATATAGGCTTTAATTAAATAATTGCAACTTTGAAAATTTATAACTTTTAAATGGAACATGATAAAATAAAAATTCTTGCACTAAAAATGAAGTTATCACAATAGCTACTCACCATAGAAACAGCATTTATTTTAGAACATGTTAAATTTTTATGCATAATTGTAATTTGGATTTTACGTGTATGTTTAGATGACGATCCAGCTTTTGTTGAGGAGGTGTATTATATAACTGAACAGGGTGTGGAACAAGAACAAGGCAAGCCACCTTCCTTTCTCTTTGACCATATTGATCCTATGTTTGGAGGTTAAAAATGTTATTTGCAAATATGCATGGTTAATTTTAAATTAAAAAGATTGGAAATCTAATTTGATATAGCTATGTCTAAAAACTTGCATGATATCCATTTGAAAAACTCCACTTATTGATTGACACCCTTAGGATGATATAGGTACTGTTATCTCCCAAAAATATTGGTATACATGATCTGTTGACATGCTAGCTTAGCATTGCTTAGATTAAATTTAATACTATCATTATGGGCATTCTAATATTTTAAAATTGTTTTCAAACATCTTTAAACTGAAAGTAAACATTACATAATTGTGAACTAAAATGATGAAAAAGATGATTTAAGTCTTAGGTAGCAAATGGTACACATATGGTGTTTAGTTGTGTACCGATAGGAGGAGTGTGTGCCTAAGACGTTCTAAGGACTTCACTCAATGTCAGTCACTTGTGTTTATAGTACGACCATATGTGCTATTATGATAGCCATAGCTTACTAAGTTGCCCATGGTTTAGTCTTGCATTTTGGTAGACCGGTGTAGTATGAATTAGTCTTAGCGATAATTCATAGAAACTACCTATTTACCTGAAAGGTAGTTTAAGTGTCTAAGTCTGTCTAATACAATGATATGATGCCTCATGGTAGGAAAGGATGTTTTCGCTACCATGGTGTTAGCTTCAGGCGTGGACCCGCCTCCTAATGGTTCATATGCCTAGGACAGAATCACACCTATCGTGCTGGTGCAAGGTTAAATCATGAGTAATGTAACGGTACTTTGGTATCGCGTGGCATGGTGTACATGATTACTATTTCACATCATGTGGGTACATTTCACATCATGTGGGTACAGTGTACAGTCTCTATAGAGTTTTAAACTAATCGGTTAGCCGTGCTCACGGATATGAGCGGCATAAGGATATGTGTTGAGTATAGAATTATGTTTTAATCTTTATATTGGTTTTCTTTAATTTATGCACTTGTGAAATAATGTGAGATATGAGCGGCATAAGAAATGATTTGAAATTTATACTACTCTGGATAGCACCAAGTAGTATACAATGTATGCTATTACCTTATGTTTATGATGCCATAATGATATACATATGCTTGCTGAAATTTTCTTACTCAATTCCATTTAGAAAATATACTGTAAAATTAAATCTTGCTTTGTGCTGAAAATAAACCAACTTGTACCATTTCTTTGATTATGCCATGCATGTATGTCAGGATTGGCGATGCCAGTACATTATTTATAGTGTACTGACTCTTGCTATCGTGGTTGTATTTTTGTTTTGTTATTTTAGACTCATATGCAGGTGAGGCTTTTGTTGATGATGAATGCTTTGTTGGGGATAGTTCTGAGTTTCAGGACGGTTCTAACTAGGGTCTACCCTAGTCGGTTGCATAAAAGATCTTTTGGGTATAAGAATGCTTCCATTGAACTGCTAACTATTTGGCCGGTCGGTCATATGTATAATTATCATAAGACTCTAAATTATCTATGAATTAGAACTTCCTTATATGAATATCAAATGCTAGATGAAAGTGCGTTGGTAAGTTCTATGTTTGTAAGACTTGCTAAGACATGAGTAAGGATTTTGATCAATCGAGATGTTGCAGAGCTCATGCAACTTCGTCAAGTCTCTTGGGTGTATAACACATCTGGTCGTCATCTTCGAGTGGTTTGATAGGCTCATTCCAGTCTAAAGTTGACTAGCACACGTGAGTACCAACAATATCACTTTTCTCATTATTTGGTACTTCGGAATTTATATTGGATGGTGCTACTTGTAATTCCACTCACATTGAGATTTGAATGGCTATTATGCGTGTATGAATTCCATTCACCGAGATTACATGATAATCACAATTGGCACAGGAAAAATATAAGTTTCGGTGTGCTCGATAGCGTTCGTATCAGAGCCAAGACTGACTGTAGGAACCTTTTATTTGAAAACTAGTTGTTACAATGGCTTCAAAGAAAAATTATTTTGAGAACTTTGTTCTCAACTATAAAGTAGTTGCGAAAACTTAATCTAAACTTTAATCTTTATCCCTCTTTGGTTAAGCTTCTCCTCTATGATTCGATTTTTAAACCCTATGCTCAAATCTGTAGGACCAATATTATTTTGAAAAGTAATGACCTGATTGAATTATATTAGAAATTGATTTTAACTGATACAAATCAGAGTTTAAAATATTCTAAAACATTTTTGTATCACCTCTAATCTCCTGGGTCCTCACTTCTTCTATTTGGAAATTTTCAAATTTTTCTTCCT
The DNA here is from genome assembly GCA_008326285.1 of Oryza officinalis. Taxonomy (NCBI): domain Eukaryota; kingdom Viridiplantae; phylum Streptophyta; class Magnoliopsida; order Poales; family Poaceae; genus Oryza; species Oryza officinalis. Next base: position 19,316,227 of record BDMV01000011.1, on the reverse strand, counting down.
CCATGGCCTAGAATGGGTAGATGTGGGGCAGGATGGTTAGTTGTGCTTGAACCATTAGATTGATTGTTTAGAAATGACTTCCCAATTCTTGTGAAGCTTCTGGACCAACTTGTTGACAAAAATTAGAAGAACAAGACCTTACCATGACTGCATCATATTTTTTGAAACTTTTTTAGCACTGATTTGGACTTCAGATAGTAAGTTCAATTCGCATTTTTGTATAGACCTTAGTATGGCTGCTAAATTTTTGTCCTTTTACCAGTATCAAGCTGACTAATGTAGGATGCTTCATGAATTTTTCTGGGATTTTTACGGACGTGGAAAATTTAGGAAAAATTCAGGAACTAACCTCTGTCTAGCTGTTTCAGGACTGCAAATCCTTGCTAATAAAACTATGGTAGAAAACAAATTTCTTAGGTGAAAATTTTAAGATCTACTCCAGATGCACATAATGTTTTGGGGAAGCTAATGGTGGGGATTAGGCCATGTATGAGGGTAGGATATCATCGCAATAGTCGTACCATGGCTAATCCTGCAACTATTGGTAATCCGGAGTTACTTGGACCATCTTATGTTTATGAGAGGAATGGTCAACGTTATCGCTTGACTATGGCAACTCCTACTACTGTGGTACCAAATCCTCTGGCTGGGTATTTTGAGTATGTCTGGACCATGTATTAGGTTTTTCTTGAGAAATTTCGACTCCCTTGTATTAATGCGTAATAGACTCTGGACAGGAGCTGTTGGTGGTCAAATTTTGTAAAGTCAAGTTCTGTACTTGATTTCTTATGACTACCAAACATCCTAATGTATGCATATCTATCGAAATCAATGAGAAGTAATGTGATCCTCTAGGATTTCTCCTCACTCTGAATTGATGTGTTTTCTGTCCAGAATTTACTCTCAAGTGAAGTTGAATTTTATTCAATTAAAATCGCATTATAGAAACATAAAAATTTATCATATCTTTGCGTAGCCAGCTCATGTACTTTTTGTACCTTAAGTGCAGGATGACTAATACTCGATCCATGGCTGCAGCAACCGGGGGTAATGGCTCTGAGACAACTCCTCCTAATCCAAACCGCTCTGGCACACAGTCGACTGGTCATGCTAGTGGGAGACGTCAGGCAACTAGAAGGAATCACCAGGATGATGAGCCTTCCCTAGCTCACATTCTGGCCACTCAAAACCAGTTGTTCGAACGGATGCTAGCAAACACAGAGAACATGGGTGCTGCCATGGCTCGTAATGCAAATCAAGGGCATTCCAAGTTGGCGGATGTTCAGCGTACTCATCCTCCGCAATTCTCCTCTGCTGTTGATCCACTTGTTGCAGATGATTGGCTACGTGATATTGAATCCAAGCTTGATCTTTGTGGTTGCAACAATGTGGAAAAAGCCTCCTATGCTGCTTACTATCTGCAAGGTGCAGCATCGTCTTGGTGGAAGACTTAGAAAACCCTTATTCCTCCTGATGAGCCTATCACTTTTATTCCTGCTGTCTTTAAGGAAGGGTTTACATCTGCTCATATTCCTGCTGGCCTCATGGAAATGAAGAAAAAGGAGTTCTATAACTTGAAGCAAGGAAATATGTCCTTTATGGAATTTCTGGATCGCTTCAATTATCTGGGTCATTATGCAACTTCTGAAATGCTCACTGAGAATAAGAAAGTGGAATTATGTCGTGAACGGCTTAATCCAAAACTCAAGCATGCTCTCTCTGCTCATGAAATTCTTAGCATGAGGACTTTGGTGGAAAATATAACCACAATTGGCACTGGAAAATATAAGTTTTAGCGTGCTCGACATGGCCAGTCATCTACAATTAAAGTATAACCTTTGAGTGGTTTGACGGGCACATTCTAGGCTGAAGTTGACATGCATGCGTGAGTCCCAGCAATATCTCTTTGCTCACTATTCGGTACTTCGGAATTTATATTGGATGGTGTTACTTGTGATTCCACTCATATTGAGGCTTGAATGGCTATTATGTGTGTATGAATCCCATTCACTCAGATTATGTGATAATCACAATTGACACTGAAAAATATAAGTTTCGACGTGCTTGACATGGCCAGTCATCTATAGTCTTCTGATTGATTATCTACAGTATCCATGCCTATGGCAATTCGATGGGATAATGAACGAAATAAAATTAAATCTTCAATGTTACATTCGACAGGATAATAAACGAAATAAAATTAAACAATACTTAAAGAACCCAACAAATGAGAAGAGAGACGTCAAGGGCAACTTGTTGGTATACGTCGTACACATCCTTGAAGTTGATCCACATGTCGTACATCCCATGGAAGAAATTTTCATCTTTAACCCTTGCAGCGAACATAATGCTACCATGAGCTGATTGATCTATGTACCATTGATGGAATCGATACATCTGGTTAGGTAGGTTCTTGACCAGCTCTGGCTTGACAAGTGGTGCGCCGATTACGTATGGGTGTTTCAGATCTTCTTCTATGGTGTTCTTGATAGAGGCTATCCCCAGTAGTTTCTCCGTGCTAAGATTTGTGTCTGCCATAAATTGTTACAAACTAATGTCAAGGTTCGATGGCATCGAGGAAACCCCTTGTTTCTCTTGCATTCCAAGCTGGGGGACAACCATTGTCTTTTTTGTGCTCTTCCCATATGGCTTGGGAATTGTGCGGTCGTAGTCTGATACTAAGGTCTATTGGAGTCTTCTTCTGTGGACTCCGTGGCCTGAAGTGCTCTTCACTTGTCTTTTCACTTCCTTGTCAGTCTACTTGTCAGTCCTATCGTATAGTCTTTTCTTGAGATCGGCTTTCTTTGGCTCGTCATGTCTTGACTTCTTCATTTGTGTGGACTTTGACGGCGCGGAACAAGGTGGGAAAGACCGTTGTTGCCTACTAGTTACAGCTAGTTCCGTCGGTGAAGACAGAGGAGACCGAGGTTGCAGTGGAGACAGTGGAGACGGATGCACCACTGGAGACCGAGGTTGCGAAGGAGACGGTGGAGACGGTGGAAACCAAGGATTGTCAAGCTGTGGTGGTGGAGATGTAGGAACGGACGTCGCTGCTCGCCCGGAAAGCACGATGTAGCGCTTGCACCATATTATGATGGCTTGGGTTGTCTCTCCTAGTTTCATCTCCCCATCTCCTCCGGGGATGTCCACCTCGAGATCGTCAAATCCTGGGCTGACCCACTTCACCTCTACCTTTGAGTATCGAGGTGGAATCGGCCTATAGTGGTACATCGCGTCTCGCTGGACTTGTATGGCCATGCCATCCGCCACCTTAACGAGAAACGAGGTTAGTTAGTAACATATGGATCAATTTTCGAAGTATTCAAATGTGAATGTGCATACTATAAGCATACGTTGATTGATAGGTTACTGAAGGGAATATGCAGTTCACATGGTGCCTACTACGTGATTTTACCCATAGGGCATGGTGGTTCGTCGTCAGCTGTCTCTCCTGCAGCTTCGTTGGACTGATCTCCAACTTGCCCTGTAGAAGCATAGTTGCTTTGATTGCCTGAGGGGCTAACCATGACAGGAGGAACAGACGACTGGGTCTGCTGGCTCCTCTCACTCAATCGTATATTGACCTGTCTTGCCACCCCCTCCTACAATCATTGGTCGTAGCTTGCGACCTTCACTTCAAGATCAGTCAACTTTGCGTCCTGATCTGTCTTGCTTCTCATGCGACTGTGGTACGTGTGGATGTCATCTTTAAACTCATACTTTCACATAACCACGCCTTTTCGTGCATTCGTCCTGGATGCTCCGAATTCTGTAGTGCGAGTGTAAGCTCGTTCGCTCTCTGTCCGGATGGATTCTTCCCTCAACAGAGGCCTCTAGGGCATCGACAAGACAGTGAGCTACTTGGCATATGTCATTGCCAAAGATCAGGTAGCCATTAGCAACATTTAGTGTACCCTCATGAGCGTAGTACCAATGTTTGGATCGTTTAGGCCAATCATGTGTGGCCGGAATGATACCTCTTCGGCTAAAGTATCCTCCATTTTTTGCCACCTGGGCACTGTCTTCTCTTAGCTGCCCGTCTCTAGCCAGTGAAAGTACTTCTTCTTGGAGGCATTGGCTTTGTTCTGCGCTATCTTGGCTTGCCCTTGCTCTCCTGTCTTGTAGGACACAAGTGCATCCCAATGATCCTTCAGTTTGGGGAATGTGTCAAAGTCTGATGTCAGATCCTTTAGGATATATTTGTTGTACAAATCTTTCTTGTAGCCCTAGAATTGTTGGGCCATCTTTTCCAGTGTCCAAGCCTTCACTTTGGCCTGATCTGCCTCAGGGATCGTGAAGGTCTCGAGCATGGTGATCCACAACATGTCCTTCTCTGTATTTGTGAGATACGTTTCTTCCACATCCTCGCATGACCTTTCTTGGCGCCAGTTTTGTACGCTAATGGGCACGTGATCCCTCATAATCCAACCATTGTGTGACACAAACTTCCTTGCTGCATTGGCGGGGGAAACTTGCGACACCTCGTTGTCCACGTGGCCTCTTCGTACCAACGCTCGGTTAGCTGGCCTGTTGCTCATCCTCGTTTCCTTCCGCGTTCCTCTCATCGTTCCCCTCCTCATTCAAGTACTTGTTGGGGTCCTCGTTCCCCTCCTCATCTGCCCAGTACTAGTTGATGCCCTCATTGATCTCGTCCAAGAGGACTTGTTCCTCATCGCGATCTGCCATCTGTTCGTAACACTAAATAATACAAAAAATGTAAATTAGTACAAAAGGTGCATGGTACATTGTTATATATATCCACATTGTCAACAACTACGAAGAATTTCTAAAATTCACTTACTATAGAAATATTCAACCTACATATATATTGTTATATATATCCACATTGTCGACAACTATGAAGAACTTCTAAAATTCACTTATTTAAGAAATATTCAACCTACATGTATATTGTTATATATATCCATATTGTTGACAACTACAAAGAACCTCTAAAATTCACTTACTTAAGAAATATTCAACCTACATGTATATTGTTATATATATCCACGTTGTCGACAACTACGGAGAACTTCTAAAATTCACTTAGTTAAGACATATTAAACCTACTCTCTTCTAAAATTCACTTAGTTAAGACATATTAAATCTATATGTATATTGTTATATATATCCACATTGTCGACAACTACGGAGAATTAACACGTCATATCGAATTGTTCACATAAGTTACCTTAGCGTGTTGCGTGATGACCTTCGAATCACATAATTCAACTTGAGAGTCGCCCGCGTCCAACCCTGCCAACAAAACAATCGTTAGGTAATTACAACATTTGCATTGAACAACTAAAACATAACACAAGTTGTAAATATATTTTTCAAAAAATATCTATAATTTAATTATTTATAGAAGTTTTTTAAAATTCTAAACTTATTTTTAGTGTGTTCTCTTATTTTCTAACTATTTAAATGACTTTGAAATAGAATTATGTAAATATTAATTTTATAATATTCTAAACATTGTAAATAGATCTTTCACGTATAATCTATATTTTAACTTTAATGTATTATTTTTATTGTGTAATGAATTACTTTTAGTTTATAATTTTTTTAAGTGTGTAATTTGGTAATGCATTTCTTAAATTTAATTTTTTTTATTTTTCAAATATTGGGAAGAGACTATCAGGTGGGTCCGGCCTGTCAGCTCTCCTCAAGGCATGAGGCCGGTGGCAGCGGGCCCATGGCGGCGGCGTTGGTGGAGGAGACCAACCTAGCTAGGCGGCGGCGGCGTTGCGGATTAGGGCTCCAGCCGTCATAGACGGTGGTGGTGGCGGCAGAGGAGGATGATGGTTTCGGCGGTAGCTAAGGCGGCGCCGGTGTCCGGGCGGTGACACTGACGACGACATCGATGATGGCGAGAGAGTGAGAGAGATTTCAAAAACGCTAAGTCCCCATCGATGCAGCCGAGAAGACGCAACCGGACATATATATATATACCCATATCTTAAAGTCCCGGTTAGAGAAAACATATCTTTAGTCCCAGTTGTTTTCTCTAACTAGGACTGAAGATATTTCCCGCTATTTTCAAATTTTTTTTCCCGGCTATGGATAACAACATGACTAAAAAGTAATGAAAAGAACATAACCGTGGCACAATTAAGTGCATTAAAAATAGGTTTAAAAATTGAGTAATTAACGGTGGCCCAATTAATTCCATTAAAAAAGGTTAAAAATTATAATAAAATATTAAAAATCATATATAAATTGTAATAAAAATTTAAAAATCATATATAATCAACCCATGCCCCATTAAATGCATTAAAATTATAAAAAATATAAAAATAATTAGAATACATTTAAAATTGTTTAAAATTGTAATAAAAATTTAAAAAGCATATCTAATTAACCCATGCCTCACTAAATGCATTAAAATTATAAAAAATAAAAAAATAATTAAAATATATTTAAAATTGTTTGAAATTGTAATGAAAATTTAAAGAGCATATATAATTAACCCATGACCCATTAAGTGCATTAAAATTATAAAAAAAATATAAAAATAATTAGAATACATTTATGATTAACTTTTGTGCATTTGGGGTTTTTCAAACTTTCAACCAAAATACTTCTTTCATTGTTAGAAATAGCGAATCACATTAATTTACATCGTGCATACACCAAGGTAATAGATATTATTTAATTACATCGGACAAGAATATATAATTACATCGGATAAACACCACAATAGTATAAATAATATACATCTTCTGTATAATCAATCTCACATCGTGATGGTTGATCTTACGTACTTTATCCTTACGGTTATTCCTTCACTATGATCGTTGCGTAAGTAAGGGGTGTCCTCATTTGGTAGAGGGATGTTTGGGTCAACCATCACCGTTTAACAGAGGTTACCCATCAAGTTGATTGTAATCTTCATCAGTCTTATCCTCGACTCCGACAATTTTCTTTTTTTCCTGGGAGAACCACATGGCATTTTGGCTCGTCGGGCCCTTTCCCCTTATTTGGTTTGCTACACATGTCCTTCACGTAGAAAACTTACGTTACATCATTGGCTAGGACGAATGGTTCGTCTGAGTATCCAAACTTGTTAAGGTCAACTGTTGTCATCCCACAATCATCAATCACTACGCCTCCACTAGTGAGCCTAACCAATTGGCACCAAAACAGAGAGACCTTTAGAGGTTTATAGTTGAGTTCCCATATCTCGTCATTGACACCGTAATATGTGCTAGTTGTCCCATCATATCTCATGGCATCGTTATGAACAACACTGTTCTGGTTCGTGCCTTTTTTGTCTTGAGCTCTTCTGTAAAATGTGTAACCATTGATCTCATATCCTTGGAATGTCGAGATTGAGTAAGATGGTACCCTCATCAAGAAGGCTAGTTGTTGGTCAATCGTTTCGTTACCCATCAGATGTTGTCGCAACCAAGCGGGGAAAGTATCAATGTAATGACGTGTAATCCAGACATCGGACTTACTGATGTTTTTGGAGTGAACAATTACCAAGTGCTCCTCGATGTAAGGAGCCACCACCGAAGATTGTTGCAAAATCGTAAAATGTGTTTTACGAAATAAATCATTGTCTGCAGGGTCCCCTTTCCCTGTAGTATCCCCTCACGGCTTGATTCGGGGACCCCGACTAGACAGAGGTCTTCAATAAATTTTACGCAGAGCTCAATGACCTTCTCTGTCCCATACCCCTTGGCGATGCTTGCTTCTGAACAAGAATGGTTACAAACGTACTTTTTTAGAATGCCCATGTACCTCTCGAAAGGGAACATGTTGTGTAAGTACACATGACCGAGAATACCGATCTTTTTGACAAGGTGACATAGGAGATGCGTCATAATATTGAAAAAGGGTGGTGGAAAGATTATCTCAAAGCTGATAAGACATTGCACCACGTCATTTTGTAGGGCTGTTAATTGGTCTGGATTGATGATCTTCTTTGAAATTGCGTTCAGGAAAGCACGTAACTTTGTTATTGTTGTCCGGACATTATCAGGAAGAAAATCCTGAATTATAACAGGAAGCAACTGTGTCATCAACACGTGTCGGTTACGAGAGTTTAGGTTTTTGAACTTCTTCTCTTTCATGCTTATTATTCTCTTTATATTCGAGGAGTATCCAGACGATACCTTGATGCTCTCCAAGCATTCAAACATACTTTCCTTCTTTGCCTTGCTCAGAGTATAGCTGGCTGGACTCAAATAATGACTTCTTTTCTCCTTTGGTTTCGGATGAAAACTGTCACGTTGTTTGATATACTTGATATCATTACGTGTTGTAAGTGTATCTTTCGACTTCCTATATACACCTAGAAAGCTCAGCAGGTTGATGCAAGGTTCTTAGTTAGGTGTATCACATCAATTGCGTGGCGGACCTCTAATACTTCCCAATATGGTAACTCACAAAAACTAGACTTCTTCCACATCGCTGCATGACCATCTTCACTTGCCATAGGTTGGCTGCCAAATCTCTTTCCAAATACTACTTTCAGATCTTTCATCATACCAAACACGGTTTTTTCGTTACGATGTTTAGACTTAGTACAGTGGTCTGCCTTCTCTTCGAAATATTTGCCTTTCTTTCGTACATGGTGGCTTGCAATAAGAAATCGATGATGGCCCATGTATACAACCTTCCTATAATGCTTCAAATACGTACTATCAGTTTCATCCATATAGTGGGTGCAAGCCTTATACCCCTTGTTTGATTGTCCGGATAGGTTGCTAAGTGCAGGACAATCGTTAGTGGTTACGAACAGGGACACCTTCTTTCTTACACAGCAGTTTCAGTTCTTCAACTAATGGTCTTAAGTACACATCAATGTTGTCACCAGGTTGCTATGGGCCTTGAATAATTATCGGCATCATTATGTACTTTCGCTTCATGCATAACCAAGGGAAAATGATGTAGATACACATGGTCACAGGCCAAGTGGTATGACCGTTGCTCATCTCTCCAAATGGATTCATGCCATCCATACTTAAACCAAACCTTATGTTCTATGCATCCTTTCTGAAGTCTTGAAATGTTCTGTTGATGTTTCGCCAGTGCGACCCATCGGCAGGGTGTCTCAGCATCCCATCTTGTTTACGTTCTTTTGCGTGCCAGCGCATCATTCTAGCATGCGCTTTGTTCCTGAACAAACGCCTCAGTCGTGGTATTATAGGAAAATATCACATCACCTTAGCAAGAACTCTCTTCTTTGAAGGTTGACCGTCAATATCATCGGGGTCATCTCGTCTAATCTTCTATCGTAGTGCCTTACAAACTGGGCATGCTTCTAAGTTCTCGTACTCTTTATCGCGATAGAGGATACAATCGTTCGGACATACATGTATCTTCTGGACTTTCAATCCTGGACATACGAGACTACCTTTTTAGCTTTGTACATTGTATCCGGCAATTCGTTTCCCTTCGAAAGAATATTCGTTATGAGTTTCAATAACTTACCAAATGCCTTGTTAGTCACACCCTTTTTTGCCTTCCATTGCAGGAATTCCAGCGTGGTACCCAACTTTTTGTGCCCCTGTTCGCAACCTGGGTACAACGATGTTTTGTGGTCTGCTAGCATACACTCCAATTTCTGGACGTCCTTTTCACTTGTGCAATCTTTCTTTGCGTTGTACAACATCTGACCAAGATCATTCGCACCCATGTTTTCTTCAGAAGCTCCGTCCGCATCGCCTGTTGAACTATCTGCAAATCCACCGTATTGAGTCTAGTCTAGAATGTTGTCGTTATGTTCTTCATCTTCTTCTATTGCAACCCCTAACTCTCTATGCAAGGTCCAACACTTATAACTAGGCATGAATCCTGATTGCAACAAGTGGATTGAAGAGTTCTTGATGTAGAATAGTCTTTTTGATTTTTGCACTTTTTGCATGGACAATATATAAAACCCTTCGGCTTGTGAGCATTGGCCACACTTAAAAATAATCCACGCTATCAATAAACTCCTTCGACCATTGTGGGCATTGGCCACACTCAAAAATTAATGCACGCCATCAATAAACTCCTTGGACCGTCGGTCCATGGTGTACATACATTGCTGATTCATCTACATGAAATAAACAAATATGAGGAAAGTCCACGAAAGTAAAACTAATTAAATAATCATATAATAATTTAAAACATCATAATTAAACTGAAAACTGATGGTACACATTTTTAATGTATTCTTCTTATTTCTAACAATTATAACAAGTTTTAAATACACTTAATCGGAGTCATGGTTAATTATATATAAATTCTATCAATTTCAAAAAAAATTAAATATAAACCTTTAGTACCGATTGGTGTTACCAACCAGTACTAAAGTGTTGATACCAACCGGTACTAAAGATCCCGAGGGCTCTGACACGGTCTGACAATATTTGAACCGGTGCTAAAAATGATCTTTAGTACCGATTCGTGTTACCAGCCGGGACTAAACATTTCAAAGTGCCATTGGGCATTTTAACTGGTGCTAAAGATTAATGTTAGCACTGGTTCATTATACATCCGATATATTTGCTATTTTGGCCGATCGAGCAAAGATCGATTCTCCAGTAGTGTAATTTAAGTATGTTCTGACAACCCACCCCGTTTCTTATGTGGCTGATCAGTTCGACTGAACTTCCAAAATGAACTTAGCCGAAGGGAAGTGCATGTGGCAGCAGGTGGCAAAGATCACAACTTGATATGTGTCATAGGATGTGGCTTTGATTGACTCGATCTTTAAGGGAGAACTATCGTTTTGAGACAGGGATTAATGTTGATGATGTAGCTACAAACGTGATGTGAACACCTACAATAGTTACACTATGCTCTTGTAGTAATAAAGAACGTTTCCTACAACGCAAAGAAAGAACGTAACGAAAAGAAAAATAGAATGAAGCAACAGATTGGTAGATTGGTAAATGCATACAAATATAATGAAACAAACTTGTATTTGCTAGATAATGAAGTCGCGAACTGATAGCAAAAAGGTTCTAAAGATACAAACGACGATCTAATCGATCACGGCCAATACCCAGATGTAGCTAAGGAGCGAAAACACAATCTAAACAAAAACCTAAGAAACACTAAATGGATACCTAACTATTTAAAGAGACGGGAGAATGGCCAAAGGGCACGTAGGGTCGATCTTCACCAGGTTAGGGTGCACTCATGTTGGGCCTCACTTGGGCTGAGGTTCTAAATGAAATTACAAGCGTAAAAACCCATGTCAAGATAGCATAGAACCTTATTTCTTCAATTTGAGGTTGGATCCATCGGAATGAGGACTCCAAGGGCTTTTCATCAAGTACTTATGAGCCCAAAATAAAACTCGTATGCAAATTGGTGACCGTTTGAAGTCAGCACTGTCTCGGGAGGCCGAATTGGATTTTAGAACATAAACGATTTGATCTCTATCTCTTCTTGCACCATGAGTGATGTCTCCAACTCTTGTATGTTATTAAATATGTAGATAGTTGCTAAACAAGTATATATATATATATATATTTCTAGGTACTACTATATTCTTGATACAATTAAATTAAACTGAGCCATGTTAAGTAAAGGTTCACCTGTCAATATGTGATGGGAACAATGGAGATCCATACTGTTCTTGGTCGCATCACAACTGCGTTAATTAGGCTGTGTTCTTTTAACGCATGCAACACGAAAAGGGAGATTAGCACATAATTAATTATATATCTATTTTATACTAAAAGTGCATTAACTATTCTATAAATGCTTTCAAACCGTCACATGGACATTCTGTGAACATTTCCAAGTCATCATGTGACATTTCAATAAATTAGAAAAAAATCTAAATATTCTGAAAACATCCAACCTTGATTTTCACTGTGGACACATTATTTATGCCATTTAACACAAAACTAATTAAATATATCAAAAGAAAAGAAACTCTCCTCCCACCCCTTCGGCTGTACGTACGTATATATGTAGGCACGTACGTTTTCCTCCCTCCACCCTCTCTCTACTCTTCTATTTTCCTCAACTAATCTATTTAATATTAATAAAAAACAACTAATAGAATTTAAGATCCATATGACCCATATTTAACTGTATAAAAATGAAAAACATTATTTGAACAGATCCTATCCTTTACAGGGCAACCAAACAACATTAGACTTTTAATTTATTTGAATAGTAATTTTATTTATAATTAATTAAGGCAACATCTATATTAGTCGTATTTTACTATATAAAAGTTTAAATACATCATTTGAACGTACAAGCAACCAAACAACCACAAACATTGAAAATATTGGTGTCATCTTAAATCATTCTATATAATAAAGATTCATCGAACGTTTTTAGAGTGCTATTAAGTCACCACCTGTCACATTTTAAAACTAGAAAAAAATCTTAGAAATGTAAATAAAATATAAAACATCCAAGCATTAGTAGTTTCCAGTTAAATCAATGGCCTATTATTTTCAAGCACTGGAAACATGTCATGTCTTAAAAGTTAGGAAAAAAATCTGAGAAATCTGAGAAAAAAAAGCATCCGATCAACTTTCACTTTAATAATTTAGGAAAAATAGAAAAAGGAATCGCCTCCACCTCCCTTGCTCATATGCACACAACACTACCCACCCCTCCATCTTTAGCTCGAGCTTTATGCTCTTTATTAGTCATAAGCTACCAAAGGGAAACAATTAATAGTTATTTACACATGTGATATCTAATCTGACTTTTGCGCCATTATAATCAAAACAAAAAAATGTAAGATGCATATACCTATATTGTTATATAAAAAATATGAAATTTGGGAACAATCGACCCATGAACTTTGTATGTCATCCAAATAGTAACAAAATAAAATAAAAATTAGCAACATAAATTACGTCATTATACATAATCTACAAACATGCATACCAAAATTCAATCAATAGTATTAAAAAAATTATAAATTCAAGTATAAAACAATATTTTTTATGTACAACACCCATGGCCTTTTACATGTCATCCAAATAACAAAATAACTATGAAATAATTCAACAACATAGCATGCATCATCATATATTATTTTGTAAACATCAATCCATCTTTTGTATTCCTCAACATATGGGTATGATGTAAGAGTTCATAAAATGCCATAACCATGCTGCCTGACCAGTACGGAGTGGTCTCTCGATAGTGCCTGGGTGACTAGAACTAAGTCATATCCATGTATATGTATATGATTGGTGTATCGACTAAACATGATAAGTATGAAAGTACATAAGAATAGCTATTTCTTTTGTCTTTTTTCACTGGCTAGTTATATATTGAGATGATTCTTATATGTGTCACACTACCAAAATATTATTATTATTATCATTTACCCGTGTTTAGACTTTGGTATATTAACTATAGCATGATTATGGATATATCGACATACTCTTTTGTCAGGTCCATTTTTCGTGTTTTCTAATTTGCTAAATTTCAAAAATTCACATTCGTGTTTATTCGTCGAAAATAGCTTAACGAAAATTTCGTAAATGAAAAACAGTTCAATTTTAATAAATAAATTAATCACTTCACCCTTTTTTCTTTTGTTTGTTAATTGGAGTTATTGAATTTTAGAAGTGGAGCTCAATTCCTGAAATTTCCTAAAATTCCCAACCCAGAAAAATTCGACACACTCCAAAAGTCTGAATTTTGACTTAAAATCCTTATTTTGCTTCCTTTCTCCTTTCGCTTTTCTCTCTTCTTTTTCTTTTTCCTTCCCTGCACCTGCCCTGCAAGCCTCTCTCTCGTTCTATCTCTATGTTTCTCTTTTTTTGTCCTGCCTAGGCGCCAAGGCCCAGCAGCCATGGTAATCCTCACCTCTTGGTCCCAGGCCTGGCCATGCCACCTCCACTTCTTTAGTCGTTTCCTCCATTCAATATCACGAGAAATCTGTCCGTGCTAATGCTACAATGTCATAATATTTTGGTTAATAAATTATATAAGTAAATTGCTTGTTATTCAAATTATTTTTTCTCGGATCAGTCCAAAGGAGCTTTACTCGATTAAGGTCATATATCAAATATATTTAAGGCAAAGTACAAAAATATCGTATTATTATCATATTATTTGAAATGTTAATTTAATACCATCATTAATTACATATAATCACTTTAAATATTTAAGGAGGATATATGTTCCCGCGACCATACATGGCATGAAAAAAATGATTTGAGCTCCAGAGTGAAAAAACTGTATTCATACAATATATATTTTAAAATAAATTGTACTGAAATTAAAACCACGAGAGTACAATTTCATTGTTTACGTTCACACATCTAATGGCCAGTTTTCCATTCTATTATATTGCTTGGTATCCCTAGTAGATCAGATAGCAAACACAATTTAGATGATGCATGGATAGAGGGTGATGAGGGTCATGCATGCGGCACAGATCCACAGGTAATAAGAAATTAACACAAGGCATATGGCACCTTCAGTTAAAAAGGGAATATTTTTTCTAGTGGATAGGTGGTCACCTCCTCCTCAAAGACTCTTTCTTTAGCACTTCCTTCTGCTAGAAAAAGGAACATGAATCACTTCTGTTGAAATTGCCAACAAACTCCAATAAGTATACTATCTTCCTACTATATCAATCTTCACAGGTCGTGAAGGCAGGTCCAATGAGCATCTGAATCATTGACATGCTATATTCCTGGAGTGACTAGCATGGATGGTCGAGCACCAACTGCTATGTAGTATAAAGCTCTTTTATTTTACCATGAACGCTAACAGTATGTAGATCAACAACCTGCATTAATTTGAACGGGCGGTATAGCAACACTGTCATTATTTCAATGGTCCTTTCAACAAAATTGTATATGCAAACTAAACCCAATTTAGAGAAATTTCTCACAACCTTTCCACTGCTCTTAAATACAGTGATCCCTCATTTATTCATCATGTTTGTCTCATTGTCTGAACCCTCACCAAGCACTGCAAATATAAATTCTTGTTGGTCACCAGAGTGTTATAGTCATGCTTTGGGTCAGTGCCATACGACCACCCAAAGCCATGGCTCTCTTCGAACTCATGAGAGTATTTGGATGCATATACACGTAATTTCAGCATGGCATAGCATTGAGTCATGCGTGAAATTATTCAATGCTCTATTTGCTCCAAAATTGTAACAATCAGAAACAGGCAAGTTTGTGGAATGCAAACACGCCGTCAAAATTCCGAGCATTTATTACCACTGAACAAATGGATGATTGGGTGCGACTTACGAAGAAGAGTGGGAGTGTTCACTTATGTGCCACAAAATCCGGCGAGGTTGTCGGAGGCGACAACGAAGAGCATCTGGCAGACGGCGCGATGGAGGGAGGCAGCTACGTGGGTGATCCCCGTGCCGATGGAGATCGTAGTTGTTCCCACCCATTTGCACAACCAGTTATCACCGACAACGACGGCATGGAGATGGAGAGCGGGTAGTGAAGGCCGAGGCAGAGGAGAGGCCCTGGGAGGCAGACGTGGTGATGGAGTGGTAAATAGGGGGACCAGTGTGGTGCAAGGAGAGGGTAATGGACGTCGGGCAGCGGCGATAGGCAGATGAGGTCCGTGAGGTGCCGGCGTTGGCCGCAGCTGCCATGGGGACTCGGGCATCGACGCCATTATGACCAAGGAGATTCTGGAAAAGATCGGGAGGGGATCATTAGCCGTCTTGGCGGGTGGATCGGGAGGGGATCACTCGACTAGGGCGGTGTTTCCAGGATTCAGATCGATGGAGGTGGGATCGGTGATGGTGCCTGAGGGGCTGAGGAGGAGAGAGAGTACGAGATCACGACATGTGTTACAGATGCAGCATGCGATTAGGGGCTGGCGATTTGCATGGCATGCCGTAGGGTTCGCAGTAGTGGGATGGTGGTAGCAGCATAGTGGGGCTGCAGGGATGAAGATGGCGCTAGATGATTGGGACCATTCAATTTGATGTAGATGTATATGGGTCATTGGATTTGTTGAATGAATTATGAAGGATGTAGGTGTGTTGGTGAACTATAGGGTAGATATATGAAATTGATTCAACCCGTGCGCCCGATCAACCGAAAAAAAATCGGGCTCCCACGGAGCCGTCCAATTTCAGCGTCTGCATTCTACGGCCGGGATCGTCTCTGCGTGCGTAAGTTGCAACTGCCCCTAAAATCACGGGTTGCAACATCCCATAACTGCATCTGTCATTTCTCTTTTTTTTCCCGCATCTTCTCTCTGACATATCCGGTCAGAGCGGAGGCAAATCCCAGCAAATGCGGAGACAGCAAGGGTTTCCGCGTCTCCACGCCACTGCCGGCAATGGCGGTGGTGGAGGGAAAGGCTGGGCAGCTTCCGGCTCGCGCGGTATCCATCTGTTGTAGGCGGCGGCGGAGGCAGCAACGTCCTCATCGTCGGCGAAATCGAAGATTTCGAAGAGCGACGCAAGGAGGCGGCTTCCAGCTAGCTTCGTCCCCGTGCGACGTCCGTCGGTTGCAGCTAGCAGCAGAGGCATCAGCAGCACCGGCGAATCGAGGGTCTTTGCTCCGGTCTCCATCCTCCTCAACCCCTCAACCCGTGCTCTGTGTTTTGAGGTTTGAATCCCCATTTCTCACCTATTTTTTTCAACAATGTTTTATTCATTTTTAGGGCAGATCTAGCAGGATGGCATTGTTTGTTTTTATTTTTGTGTATGTGGATGTTTTTGCGTGTAACCCACTAATTTGTGAACATATTCAGATGTACAATGTGATTTTCTATGTTAAGATTTGTGCTTCATTTCATGTTGTGTTGGGGGGGATGAAAATATGTGTTTAGATTTGTGTATGGGCCACACCCACATGTCATGTAAGTGTCATGCGTCACACAACGTTGTATTTTTTGGCATACATATGTTTCACTATGTTTGCTCTCAATGTTCCATATTTATTCACATATATATTTCATTATGTTCTCATTGTTTGTTTCACTATACCAAACCTACTGTTTTTTTCCCTTTGTCACACATGTTGTTTCACTATGTTTATACATAGTGTTCTAGAACACACATATATATTGCACACCACTTTTAAGCACCTGATCACATATAATCCTATGTCAATGAGCTCGCATGTATGGGCTATGAGCGAAGAACTACATATATACACAAGCTAAAACTTGCCACTTTGTTTTGCCAGGAAGCTAAAGTTCACAACTTCTGTTTCATCATGTTTGTAATTAATGTTCTACTGATCACACAGACATGTTTCACTGTGTTCAAATGATTGTTCTACTATGTTCATACAATCTGGTTTTTTACTATGGCACACATTTGTGTTTCATTTTCAGCATTGCCAACCCCATACAACCAACATCACACAGATATGGTTTGCAACTTACTTTTGTGTGTTTCACAGGGTTTTGCAAGGATGCCTGATTGGTGCAATGTTTCCCATTTCAAACATAGATGGGGCGGTTTGAGGTTTAAGCGCACAATGGATTTGTTGGAAGAAGATCAAAAAAAATTTATCATAGATCATGGCTTTGAGTCATTTCTATCACTGAGTAATTTTAAAGTTCATAGCCGACTTGTCGGGTGGGTCATGCAGAAGATGAACCCAGATCTTTGTCAGTATAGATATTGGGGCATGGTGATTGTGTTTGACTAGTTGTTAACATAATAAATTCTTGGTCTATGCAATGGCAATATCCCTGTCAAGCTTAGTGGGAACTATGAAGCTGTGGAAGAGATCAAATCCTTCTATTAGGCGCACCTTAGCAATAATCGTCTGGGGACAGGTGTGTGCAAAAAGCTTCTGCTGTCGTTGCACGCTGAGGAGTCAATTAGGACTTTCATAATTTATCTGCTCAGCACCACCCTATGTCCTGCCACCGGCAATTATGTGAACATGGACTACTTTCGCTCTTTGATCGACATCAACAAATGGAGCGAATATAACTGGTCCACATATGTTGTGAGCTGTTTGATGCGAGAAATAAGAAATATCAATGGTTCGCACAAAATCAACGAGAGTTAGTTTTCCAGATTGGGGAGTGTCTACCGTTGATCGCGGTACGTGTCTGCTCTTTTTGTTTTTTTGTACTCATACTTTCCTATATCTGTTAGTTTTTAGTCATGACACGCAATGTTGTAGCAAAGTACAGAAAATATTTCACCAAAAATAGATCAAATGTTCCTATGCATTTATGTCATATGTTTCAGTTAATATCAATCAGATAGCATGTGTTTTATTTTTTTGGTCCTCTTTTTTGGTTTTGCAGATTGCTTACACGGATGACTTGGAAATGTCAACTACTGGTTTGCAGCTGCACAATATTTAGTACAACACTCCAAGAATATGTCATATCACCGATTCAGATTTTGCGCATGTTGCTTTCGTCGACTGTTGCAGGATGAACTCAAGTTATGTCACGTATGGATCTCGTCCGGTATGTTCTCTCTCTTTTATTCTTTTTGTCTCCCACACACGTGGCACTTTTTATGTGTTTTATTTCTGCCATGTTGACATGTTTCAACTTCATGAGCCCAATTATTTGTTCCACTTCTTCTCTGTAGTTCCATCCAAGGAATCAAATCCCATATCTAAATCAAAGCAATGCTGGTGCTAGTGGTGTCAAGCCCGATGACCCTGAGGTTGCGGGGCCTAAGGATATTGAAGATGTTGGAGCTGAGGATACTGACACTGGTGATGCTGCTAAAGGATCTGCTTCCCTTGATGAATGGATGCGACTGTCTGCCTCAAGTAGCTAAGGTACACAGGTAAGCAGCTGATCATCTTTTTTATATCCATTCTACCTTCTTTTTTTTGTAATTTTCAGATGTTGTCTTGTTGACATGTTTCATCTAAATGATATAATGTTTCACATGTTTTAGTTGCCATCAAGTATAAAAACTTTTATCCATAAGCACAACATCAAGTGGCGTGAAGAGACCAAATCGGCTGTCAACATGTTCAAAAAGTACATGATGGATTTGCATAAAAAAGGACATGTGAAATGATTTTAGAGTTAAGTGTTGTACTAGATTCAAGAGATGCTGCAGCAGACAATGATTATATTGATGCAAACCCAACAAACATCGCCTATGGTGATGCACCTCAGGATGTTGTTGTCGTAGTCCCAAGCAAAGATGGTTCAAGCAGGATTGATAGCATGCCCAGCAGCCCATCTGCTTCAGGTTTTGTCATGGCGTGCCACTCTAAGAGCCATGCACCAAGTGAAGGTTGTGATGCACCATCATTCAACCTCTTTGATGAAACCAATCCTGAATACATTAGCACACAAGACATGAAGGACCCAATTGTTCCAAAATACCATTTGCTAGTGGATGCGAGGCTTTCTTCTCTAGCAGATAATTCCCCAGCAGCAGCTAGGCCCCCTTGTCTAGTAGCTTAGACTCCTGCACCAGCTAGGTTGTCTTCTGCAGCAGTCAGGTAACCTTCTCCAACAGCTTAGTTTCCAGCAACAGCCAGGTCACCTTCTCCATCAGCTTAGTCTCCTGCACTAGCCAGGTCGCCTTCTCCATCTCTATTAGCAGTGATGTCACCTCCTCCAGTAGCGAGGTCGCCTTCTCCTGCAACTTAGTCTTCGGAAGCAGCGAGGTCTCCTTCCCCATTGCCTAAGTCTCCGGCAGTGGCAAATACATCTACCACAGTTGTTTTGTCTTTGCCTGTAGGTATAACAATCACCACAGCTGTTTTATTTTTTGTTGATGAATTTTCTTTATTTTGTCACTAACTACAAATATCTTTTTGTTTTCTCCTGCAGGCAATGTAAGTAGTGGCCCAAGCACTCATGAGAAAAAAAATAGGAAGAAAAGGGCAAGGAAGGACATTGATGATGGTGGTGTAGATGAGAGGAAAATGAAGATCATGGCAGAAGTGGATAATGTTTACAACAGATGTGTTCTCTCATCCATGACAAACAGGAGAAAAAAGTAGCACCTAATGATATTTGTGTTGTAATTCTTTCAAATTTTCCTTTTGCTTTAGCAGATATATACTTTTTCATTAGATGTTTCTAGAACTAATTTTTTTCATGTTCCAGTACACTACACTTGTGTTAACACCAGAATTTGGTAAGCCCCGGAGTCCTCATCGACCCAGGATCCATATCGGCTTAAGGTTGGTATCGGCCGATGGGGGTTTTCTTAAACCAATCATCAACAGCAGTCGGATTCTTGTTAGAATCGGGAAGATCTTATCTAGAGAAGACCGAGTTTGAGGAGGATGCGGCTTGTATCTATTAATTAGAAAGAATTTGTTAGTTTCCTTTTTATATTTAGGAAAGTGTGTTTAGTGTCCAATAAGGACTTTATCTGTTTCCTTTTATCTTTAGGAAAGTTTGAGTCATATTCTGTTAGGATCTTTGTTAGCCTATGGGTATAAATATGTAAGCCCGAGGTTCATGTAATTTTTTATCTCACGATCAACACAACTTCGGCGCATCGCCAACCTTTACTTTTCGTCTTCTTCGGCGAGTTCATGTCCTTCCCGCGAGGGGTAAGTCTTGTTATGGCTACCTGCGCTGTCGGGGCTAGGGCTTCGATGTTCTGATCTCGTCAACGTAAGCACCTACTATCATATATCTTAGTTAATCTAGTTTGGCGTCTCGATTTAGTCGTATCGACCAAGATTCGTTTTAGGGTTTACGCCGGTATCGACTAAATCGCCTCGCTAGATTAGATTGGTTAAGGTATCCACCACCCCGAAAATCAGTCGAGGGCTTGATTGTCTAGGTCTTGCGTTTCTTTTCATATTTAGTGCTGCATCAGTTCAGTTTGATCTACTAAGTCGTGATTAGAACCATAATCTCTAGCCTGCCTGTCGATTGCCAATAAGGGTTTCACCGGGGTTTCAGCCGGTGAGTTATCTGGACGTTGCATCGGCCCAAGACTTTTACATATAGATTGGATCTGGCCGATGACAACAGAGTATTTATTGTTTATTTGCTTATTGAGAATTTATGCCTCTGGCCGATGTATGCTTCAATCCTCAGATCAATGTTTATTTTATATTTGGATTATGCTATATCATCATGTTATCATCGGCCGACAGGTTGTTTTGGCTATCGGCCTACCGGTCGATACGTTTTTGCCCTATCGGCCTATCGGCCGATAGGCCTTCCGTTCTGCTATTTTGCATATCTTGTCAGTGGCAGGATCAAACTAACTGGCACGCCCGCGCTTCATCAATTTTAAGACATGCACTGGAACTAAGCAGATCTCCCAGGCCTTCATGTGTCCGCACGCAGGATCCTCATCGGCGGTACGGATTCGGCGTCAATACATTTTTGGCACGCCTGGTGGGTCGTGTTTTTGACAATAGATTTTTACACGGCTCATGGAACCCACGATTGCAACAAGTTGTCTGAAAAGGAAGTCAAGGCCAAGGAAAAACAATCTCTCAAGCCGATAGAGGAAGAACAAGAGCCGATGGACGATGAGACGCTTCAAAAGACAGTTGATGAAATCGTTCGTCGCAGTGTATTTGATCGATCTGGAGTTTTGGTGAGTACATTACATAGTTTGATCGAGAAGATAGTTCCCAGAGTAATTGCATTAAGAAATCAGACTGGGGGGCAAATCGATGAACAATCTCAGCATCGGCAACAGTGACATTGGCTTGGGGGGCAAATAGATCAGCATCAGCCTGGAGAGCTACATCAACAATATTGGCCAGAAGAAGTTCGAAGATATCAGTCTAAAGAAGATTGGGCCGATATGATTGCAAAAGTAATAGAGGAACAGTTTGGAATTAGACCTAAGGGACATATTTCTGTGTATCGGCTGCCATATCCTGAATGGTTTGATAGAGTTCCACTTCCGAGCCAATATAAGATTCCAGACTTTTTTCAATTTTTAGGGCAAGATGATATATCTACAAGGGAACATATCAGTCGATTCTTAGCTCAATGTGGGGAGGCATCAGCTGAAGAAGCTCTGAAAGTTAGATTGTTTCCGTTGTCTTTGACTGGATCGGCCTTCATGTGGTTTTCGTCATTGTCACCAAATTCTATCCGAGGTTGGGCCGATCTTGAGGAGCAGTTTCACTTGTACTTCTTTGCTTGGAACAATGAGTTAAAGTTTTTAGATTTCATATCAGTCAGGCAGCAAGAAGGGGAATTAGCTGTGGAGTATATTCAAAGATTTCGTGATGTCCGCAACCGATATTATAGCTTGAGCCTAAGTGATGAACAACTAGCAGATCTTGCGTTCCAAGGGTTGTCAGCGCCTATCAAAGATAGATTCTTTTTCCACGAGTTTGACAGCCTGGCTCATCTAATACAGAAGGTATCGGCTTACGAGAGCCGATGTCAAGAAGAAGAGAAGAATCAGTTTTGGGGCGATCAAGGCAAGGATAATTTTGAAGCATGACTTCTCATACTCCAAAACTGGGGGGGCATGTGTTAACACCAGAATTTGGTAAGCACCGAAGTCCTCATCGACCCAGGATCCATATCGGCTCAAGGTTGGTATCGGCCTAGAGTCTTATATTGGCCGATGGGGGTTTTCTTAAACCAATCATCAACAGCAGTCGGATTATTGTTAGATTCGGGAAGATCTTATCCAGAGAAGACCGAGTTTGAGGAGGATGCGGCTTGTATCTATTAATTAGAAAGAATTTGTTAGTTTCCTTTTTATCTTTAGGAAAGTGTGTTTAGTGTCCAATAAGGACTTTATCTGTTTCCTTTTATCTTTAGGAAAGTTTGAGTCGTATTCTGTTAGGATCTTTGTTAGCCTATGGGTATAAATATGTAAGCCCGAGGTGATGTGCACTAGAGTTCCCGATCTTCCGAAAGGTTCTGATAAACTACGATTTGGACGGAGTCGCGACACAAATTGATCCGGCTTCTTGAACGCGCACGCTCTTGAGCCCCGCAATCGCAGCACCACGTCTCCTCTGGTTATCACCCGTGTCGAAACGCGGGTGACCTCGCCGAAAAGGCTAATCCCTCTTTGCCAATCGAAGAACACAAACAAGAATGAGATAGAATACAACCAAAATTGCAGATGAATGATTAAGCTCACAAGTTGGGGTCTTACAAACCGATCTAGCGGCGAAACTGTTCTTGACAGATTAATCTAAGCAAAACCCACAAAACCTAAAGATAGCGACGGCTACTGATATATGGAGTTTAGGGTCGTGCAAGCACCCCTTGATGCACCCCTAATGGGCTCCAACACGATACACGGGCCAAAGGCCCAAATACGGCATCGCAGCGCCGGGATAGACTCTAAATGTCAACTTGTTTGGTCAATTCCTGATGACTCGTAACGAATTTGGACATGGGACCAGATCCATTGGAAAGGTTATCTTCTTAGCTTTCCATCCATATAAAGAATGGCCCAATCCGAGCACGTATGCGACCTGGGCGCCCATTTTAGTGCAGACTGGTTCTGGACTCCGAATTGCACCCGAAGTCGACTTGGAGAAGGTCTTGGTTTGCTCCCCAATCAACTTCTTTGATATTCCATGCATTCATTACGCTCGGCTTCTTTTCCTTCATCCAAGCAAGTACCTCTGCAAACGAAAACAAACAAAACTCATTGTGTAGCAACGTATGTTATATAACAAGTAAATCTTATGTAGAACTGGTTAACCTTTGGCTGATTAATACACAAGGTAGTCATGGTTATATCCGAGCTAGTTGTGTCCTCATCATCCTCCCCTTCTTGATTGGAAACTGTCCTCGGTTTCATCTTATCATGGAGCATTTTGAACTTATATTTATCTATCTCAACATCCGATGAGGAACATTTCTTGATGGCCATATGGTTGGATCCTGAAATCTTTTTAGTCGAAAAACCACAACACTCCCCTTCTTGCAAACCAACCTGTAACTCATTTAAACAACTAGAGGAACTTGATAGAGAATTACGTATACACATGCGGTCCTCTAGATAATACATTTCATCATGAAAAGGAGGTATAGTCAAATCCGAACAAATATATACTCGATGCACATTATATTCTCCTTTACTATCATAATTGCCAATAACATGAAAAATTACATCAGAAGGGCATGGCAATTCAAATCTAGCAAATAATTTCTTCTCTAAACAGTGGAGTGGACAAAGATCATCAAATTGAATATAACCCCAAGTATTTAAAGAAGATAGCAATTTAATTTCTTCATTCTCGCTAGCAATGTGAATAACATGTTTAAACTCAACACATGGTGGCTCTACTATAGAACTAACATGTTCATTCACTAGTTGTGGCATGGATATAAGTGAAGCATCGCACAACTCTTCTTTATCACAAGGAACATCAAGCGAATTGTTTTGTGACAAAGGTATTTCAACAATTGTTTCCACTATGGGTTGCTCTAATGTAGCATAAGTAGTGGACATAGTCGGCACATCATAACTATGCATACCTTGAGTAGTTGTAGCAACATTATCATTACCTTTTTTCTCATCTTTAGAAATTATAGGTGCTTGGTCAATTAAACATTCCTCAAACATGCATGGAGCTATGGATAGGTCTTTTTGTTCTTCGTCTTCCTTCTCACCATGGTTGTTCTCAGCTGCCTGCAAAATATTAGTATCCAAAACAATAGGCAGAACATTACGTTCGTTTTGTAATAACTCAGACTTAGTTGAAGGCATCACAATATTATTATTATTCCTGGTATCTCTGAAAATTTCATCGATTCTATTCTTCGTCCTTTCAATACTATCTTTGAAAATTTCTTCGATTCCATTCTTCATCCATTCAAGATTATCTTCGAAAATTTCAAAAAAACTCATTGGTTCCAATTTCATTTTTCGACTATTATGTCTAAATGTGTATGTATTAGCAACAAAATTATGCAAACCATTTTTATCATATACCCATGGTTGACCAAACAACAAAGAACATGCTTGCATAGGGACAAGATCAAAATTGGTAGTATCATGGTAATTTCCATTTGAAAAGTTTACTCTCACAATTCTATTTACCTTGAACTTACCACAAGAGTTGAACCATTTGATGTAATATGGATGAGGATGCGGTTGTGTAGGCAACTCAAGTTTCTCAACCAAATCTGAACTCACAAAGTTATTGCAACTCTCACTATCGATTAGAGTACGACATGCTCTATCCTTAACCACAAACTTTGTTTCAAATAATTCGTGGTACTGCCATTGCTCCGCTTTCTCCATTTGAGAACTTAGCACTTGTTGCACCAAAGTACTTTCATCACGTGCATCTGTGGAAGGTGATGTAGCAGCTATGGTTTGTCTCCCATCTAACTTTATCTCATATCCATAAGAGACGTAACCTGCCATTATCAGTAGAAAAAGAGAACAACAGAACAATATTGTTCCTATTAACTACAGATCATGGAAGCATCTTACCAAGCTCTTACATGGACCTCATCATCGTCACCTGCCATTGAAACACCAAAACAGCAACAAACAGTGAAGGTTATCCCTAATAATCTACTACGCAGGTGCGGTGGTGCCTCTCAATAATTCTCAGCAATATGGAGTACCTAACCAAGCTCTTATAAAGTTCTTACCAGCAAAGCAAAGGATACCTGGAAGACGTAGTCAGCGATTGCAGGGATCAAGAACTTGTGCTGTCCAGAAGTAATATGTGGAGCTAGGAAGGCCAAATATATGTGAGTGGTACACAATCCAATGACAGATAGTAATGCTGAATAAAAATCCCAAGTCACGTGCCCTTAGTTGCTGGTCTACTCGTGTCCTAGACAGTAGTGGTAACAATGATGATGCAAATGAATATGACACTAGTAAACAGCAAGGAAGGACTGGCAGGCAAGCTTTGGCGAGTCTCAGCAAAAATAGCAAAACCGCAAGGCTGATAGGCTCAACGGAGCGCGTCGTGAGCTAGAGGCACTAGTGGAAATCAACTTTTCTTTTCTTTTTCTTTTCTTTTTTTTATTTTCCAGGAGCACAAAAATAGGAACACCACAAAGTTACAGCTCAATCGGAGTTGATATGTGGCCTATGGAATTTTTTGATACCACTATTAATAGAGTGCAGAAACTTGTGAGCTCAAATAGACAATTTTGCAAGCCAAATTTTGGAATTCTGATTTCGCCAAACCCGCCAAAGGTTAATGGATGTAATTTTTTTCTCTTATCCGAAAAGTTAAAATTTGCCTGATTCCGAGTCCGTATGCAAAAGTTATGGCTGTTTGAAGTTTGGGCTTCCGGCTAGGTTTTCCAAAGGGGATATAACCTAGTCTTTTTGTGGTGGAATTGGAATATGGTGGCAGCGGAGTATGTAGGGTGTTCTGGTGATGCGTGGTGATCTGATGGATGTTTATGATGGTGGAACGGCTCTCAAAGGATGAACCCTAACACACGGTGAAAGGTGGCGGCTAGGGTTACAAAGGAAAAACACACGACTAGACTAAAACACGTACTAGACCAGCAACAAGAACTTAAACTAGGACTCAAACTCAACACTACGGACTCTGAAAAAGAATCATGCAAAGGCTAAACACGGTCTAGGTTAAGGTAACTAACGACTAAATTTTTTTTTGGCTTTTCTGTAGACTCTAGGATTATTGCGAAAACAAAAACTAATCTAGGGTAAAGAAACTGGGCGAACCTGACAGTCAACCTAGAGCTCTGATACCACATGATGTGCACTAGAGTTCCCGATCTTCCAAAAGGTTCTGATAAACAACGATTTGGACGGAGTCGCGACACAAATCGATCCGGCTTATTGAATGCGCACGCTCTTGAGCCCCGCAATCGCAGCACGACGTCTCCTCTGGTTATCACCCGTGTCGAAACGCGGGTGACCTCGCTGAAAAGGCTAATCCCTGTTTGCCAATCGAAGAACACAAACAAGAACGAGATAGAATACAACCAAAATTGCAGATGAATGATTAAGCTCACAAGTTGGGGTCTTACAAGCCGATCTAGCGGCGAAACTGTTCTTGACAGATTAATCTAAGCAAAACCCCCAAAACCTAAAGGTAGTGACGGCTACTGATATATGGAGTTTAGGGTTGTGCAAGCACCACTTGATGCACCCCTAATGGGCTCCAACACGATACACGGGCCAAAGGCCCAAATACGGCATCGCAGTGCCGGGATAGACTCTAAATGTCAACTTGTTCGGTCAATTCCTGAGGACTCGTAACGAATTTGGACATGGGACCAGATCCATTGGAAAGGTTATCTTCTTAGCTTTCCATCCATATAAAGAATAGCCCAATCCGAGCACGTATGCGACCTGGGCACCCGTTTTAGTGCAGACTGGTCCTGGACTCCGAATTGCACCCGAAGTCGACTTGGAGAAGGTCTTGGTTTGGTCCCCAATCAACTTCTTTGATATTCCATGCATTCATTACGCTCGGCTTCTTTTCCTTCATCCAAGCAAGTACCTCTGCAAACGAAAACAAACAAAACTCATTGTGTAGCAACGTATGTTCAAAAATATAACAAGTAAATCTTATGTAGAACTGGTTAACCTTTGGCTGATTAATACACAAGGTAGTCATGGTTATATCCAAGCTAGTTGTGTCCTCATCACGAGGTTCATATAATTTTTTATCTCATGATCAACACAACTTCGGCGCATCGCCAACCTTTACTTTTCGTCTTCTTCGGCGAGTTCATGCCCTTCCCGCGAGGGGTAAGTTTTGTTATGGCTGCCTACGCTGTCGGGGCTAGGGCTTCGATGTTCTGATCTCGTCAACGTAAGCACCTACTATCATATATCTTAGTTAATCTAGTTTGGCGTCTCGATTTAGTCGTATCAGCCGAGATTCGTTTTAGGGTTTAGCCGGTATCGACTAAATCGCCTCGCTAGATTAGATTGGTTAAGGTATCCACCACCCCGAAAATCAGTCGAGGGCTTGATTGTCTAGGTCTTGCGTTTCTTTTCATACTTAGTGCTGCATCAGTTCAGTTTGATTTACTAAGTTGTGATGAGAACCATAATCTCTAATCTGCCTATCGATTGCCAATAAGGGTTTCACCGGGGTTTCAGCCGGTGAGTTATCTGGACGTTGCATCGGCCCAAGAGTTTTACATATAGATTGGATCTGGCTGATGACAACAGAGTATTTATTGTTTGGTTGCTTATTGAGAATTTATGCCTCTGGCCGATGTATGCTTTAATCCTCAGATCAATGTTTATTTTATATTTGGATTATGCTATATCATCATGTTATCATCGGCCGACCGGTTGTTTTGGCTATCGGCCTACCGGCCGATACGTTTTTGCCCTATCGGCCTATCGGCCGATAGACCTTCCGTTCTGCTATTTTGCATATCTTGTCAGTGGCAGGATCAAACTGACTGGCACGCTCGCGCTTCATCAATTTTAGGACCTGCACTAGAGCTAAACAGATCTCCCAGGTCTTCGTGTGTCCGCACGCAGGATCCTCATTGGCGGTACGGATTCGGCGTCAACAACTTGATGTTTCAAACCAATGTTTTTACATGTTCCACTATATTGTACATGTTTGTTTCACCATAATTTTTCAATACTAGTGGAAATGGTTAGTAATAAGTCCCTACCACTAAGTAACCAATACCAGTGGAATTCACCTGCATCGTACACCGAATGTAGTTTATTTTTTATAACCTGTAGCAAAATCAAAGTAACCAAAAAAAAAGAGAAAGAGAGAACCAGCTATGCCTCAGCTATATTTAATAAAAGCAATCACACAAATTGTCCCCACATATCTTTTTGCATCATCAACATATACATTGTCTTAGTTCATAGATAGGTTTGTTCCTTGCTATTATGAATAATTGTTTCACGCAAAAACGTTAACAAAAAAATTTTTGCATCACATAAATATGTATCCCTCAAACTGAATTTTTAGTGCCACCAGTTGTGTTTGAGTTTCTCACAGTCTCCATTCGGTTGCCTGCACCATTGTTTGATTGACCAATGCTTCCTGCATGCTCGCCATCTTCAGATACAGACATGTCTACACATTATGAGTATCCTCTTGGCAATATAAGCACTTGATTTTCCTTTTTGTTTTTCTTTTCTTGCTCTTTTCAGCTATCACTTCTCCTATTGGTTTGTGCCTTTCCACTCTTTCCGGCAGCCTGCCTCACCTTTTCTCATAGGTGGGTCTCTAGATGTTGTCGAAAACTTTTCTTAATTAGTCAGTTATGTTGTTGCGTTGGTGTGGGTGCAGATGTGGTTGTTGCAACCATAGCTTTTGGATTATGCACTTCAGCTGAAATAATCATGTATGTCTCTTCGTTCGCGCAAGCATCTGAAGCTAGGTCCATCATACTTCTTCACAATGTATCGAATCTCAACTTGTTTGTTGTTGGAACACCAAACGATGGCTAAGGCACATTGTGTGGTTTAGCGGTCTGCAATGTTGCCTACTCAAACCATCTTTTCAACAGGTATTGCTTGGGTGTTTCGTCGACATTCTTCCTAACCATCACTTTCAGAATATCTGAACACAGAAGCCCATCTTTATCAAATTTGTGGCAGGGGTAGAGGTATTGAGAGCTTGTTTCATCAACCTGTACCAGGAACAACTTTGGTGTGCTTGTTGATTCACTCTCCCAAACTTTGTACATCATTATTCCTGATTGGTTGCTGTAATTTTTTCTGCTTTAAGAGTTGTTATCCCTTCTAGTTCAGGCTGGAACATATCCTCAACAAACTTCCTTGTATAAAACTTTGATGCTGGCTTCTCAAATGGGTGTCTGCATTTGAATGTTGCAACACACTGTCATTAATGCTTCAGCACATATAATCATGATATCTTACCCAACATCCAAATTATGTATCATCAAATATTTATAATTTACAGAATTTAAATTTTACTTTTTATTGCAAAAAGAAATACCTTGACCAAAACTTTGGGTCTGTTGTTTCTATCTTATAGCCCTTGTACTTCTCACATTCAAGCCTCGTTTCAATGATATGTTCGTACTGTTTCACAAACATCCATACTGAATCTTGTGTGTGAAGAAAGATCTTGAAAACGTTGTAAAGGCCCTCCGACCTCCCTGTTGTTTCAATGAAAGGGAAAAAAGTTGTGCTCAACCTTGGAGGTGTCCTCATCCGCCTAGTTTCCCAAAAATTTTTGAACCATATGTTCTCGTGAAGTTCAAACTCATCAAGCATTTTTTGCCACAATGTGTCGAAATGTTCCTTTGAATCTGTATCATAAATGCAAGCATATAGTGCAGCCCGAACAACTTTTTTGTGCTGTACAAAGCCAGCAATTGCTGGTCACATGCCAAATGCATCATCTATGGATGGCATTAGGGAAAACTTTCTCTATTGCTGCTTTTATAGCCTTGTCTCTATCAGTTAGAATCGATCCTAGAGGATTTCCGTTCATCGCTTGCATCCATCTTTCAAATATCCAGACAAATGTATCAGTTGTCTCATCAACAGTCAATGCAGACCCCAAAAGTATAGCATGCAATTGGTTGTTGATGCCCACTATAATTGCAAAGGGCATGCTATACCGGTTAGTCATGAATGTTGTGTAAAAAAAAATCCTTGTAACTTTCATACAACTTTTGTTGTCTTGCTGTCGACCCAAAATAGAGTCTTGACCACTTTTTTTTTATCAAATTTCACCACATAGTAGAAAAATAGATTCTCAACTTGGACTTGTTGAAAGTAGTCTATTGTTGTCGCCATATCTCTGAATGATGTTGCTTTTCTCAACTTCGATAATGCATTCAACACATCCTACAATGTGAAACTCAAGTTCCCTACTCCACCATGCAAATCATCCAATAAAGCAACAATTTGTGATGTTTGGATGTTGCGGTAGTGCAAAGTTTTCAGGAATTCATAGTCTTGAGCTAGGATTTGCCTATGAGATCTATAGAATTTCTTTATCCCACGACGCTTGATCATTGGGTGTGTGTATTCTAGCTAAAACACTGCTACCTTCCACCTGCCTTCTCTTAAGCCTACTGTCATATGGGCTTTGCAATCATATCTCATAACAATACTTCACTTCCTATCACCTTGCAACTTCAACCCACTTTTTTTTCGTGCTTCCCGCAGAAACACTTCCTTGTTGCTCTGCCATTGTTGAGGGGGGCTAAATCAGTAACTTCACCAATTGTTTCATTCTTGCAGCTTGTTTCAGCTCCTTTACGAGCATGTGTACACTCAAAATCTCTTCTGATCAACCTCTTATCACCCACCCTGTTGTTTCTTGACGATGCTATTCTAATGCCAAAACCTAATTTGTATCTATAAGCACTGTACATATTTCTTGCTTCCTCAACAGTGTCAAATTTCATGTTCACATACGAAACTATCAGCGGAGAGCATACTACATCTTCTTCTTGTTCTTCAGGTTGGTCCTCATCACTTGTGTCTTCATCTTCATCAATGTAAACTGAAACATTGCTAGCATCATCAACATGTATATCATTTGAATTAACTGCATCTTCAATCTGCAAACAGTGTTGTAATACATCCTTTTTGAATTTCACCCATTTTTGAGTGTTTGTATCAAACAAAAACATATAACAGATGCTGCCTACAAACAAAATGGTTTTTGAAGGTTGCATGTGTCTCCCCATAGAGTTCTATGTTAAATAATGAATTTCACCCGTTTTTGAGTGTTCTGAAGGCGATGGGTAGGTAATGCAACATTGCTTTGACCAGATGAGCTCGCCGCCACAACATGTCCACCGAAAGATGTAATCTGCTCAATAGTTCCCTTGGTTCAGAGGACAATGTTTCAGTGTATTTACATAACATGTTCCAACAAGTTGTAAAATAAGGTCTCAATCATATATGCACTGGGAACAAAACATGGAGCACTGCTAGTTTGAAATGAATCTTTGAATTTTAGTAATATGTTTCAGTAATCCACAGGCAAATAGATGGACAACATGTACTTTCATAACAAACCAAATATACTAGAACAAAATCAATCTGTCAAAACCCCTTTTGAAACATATTTTTTTCTTCTCACCTGTAATTGCGACACATCCTTTGACGGGAGGGGAGCTGAGAACGCTCCACGACTAGCACCTGAAGAACTCATCGTCGGCTGTGCTCCAGACATGGAAACCTCTGCTGCCGCTAGACGGGACGATTGTGCATCAATCCACCGAATCAAGTGCGACATGTTGTAGAAGGGCGGAGAGAGGGGATAGAGTAGTCGTTGAGAGGCCATCGTGCGGCGGTGATCAACGTTATAGTGCAGCGAAGAGAGGGGCAGAGAAACGGGTTGAAGAAGTCGGCATGCGGTGGCGGTCGACGTTGCAGCTCGGCGGAGATAGCACGGCGTGCGGCGGTGGTTGAAGGAGCTCTCCCTCAGCGTGGCAGAGAGAGGGAGGAGCAGCGGTGGAGAGGCCGGCATGCGGTAGTGGTGGCGGTGGAGCTCCCCCTCCACACGCGGCGACGACCCATGCACCTCGACAGGCGTGGTGTTTGTTTCAGATAACGCTGACAAATTGTCATAGGGAATAAATGTGTCCGTCGCCGAACGGATGGACGACGATGCATCGCGCGCATCTGATGGTTGGGACAGGCGCCCGATTTTTTGCTCCTGGATCGGGCGCTGGATCCATTGTCTTTTTGGTAGATATAGGGTAGAAAATTTGAATCACTATCATCGGCTTGCTCTGTTTTCACAGTCTCTCCAACTCTCGGCTGTTACTGCTTGGCCATGAACTCCCCTTCATCAATTCCCTACTAATCTCTTCCACTCCTTTAGTTTTCTCCGGCACTGCTAAACTTGAATCACCATGATGAGACAAATCCGTTTTTGCAATTCCCAGTGACTTCTCACTTCACCCCTCCATGTGTGCCTCATCGACGAAAGGCACGTTGTTTCTGTTTCTGCATCATTAATTTTCTCCACCAATGCCAGAAATTAAATCATCATCACTAATTGTATCCGTTTTTCCAACTCCCAGTTACCTCTCCATCCCCCTCCTTCCTCAGCCGGACAGTTTGTTCGCACCACTCTGCTTGGCCATGAAGGCCATACCGCCACTGACAATCTACTCACTAATCTCTTTCTCTCCCCATCAATTTCTGCACTTCCATGCCAACAATGAATCACTTTGATGAGTTTGATCTGTTTTTGCTATCACTACTTCCCCTCCAACTCCTGGCTTCTCAGCCCCCTGTCCTCCTCTATGAAAAGCGGCAGCGGTTCTCTCCTCGTTTTCTCGTTTTGCTCAACGATGATATCAACACCTCTGCTGCCTTCACCACACCATAGTCCCTGCCACACCTTCCATCTTCTTCACCTCTGGCGTCATGCCCGCATCCCCACCACTGGCCGTTCGCTGCGAACTTGCACCGTCGCCTCTCTCCATCATCGCCCACTAGGCCGTCGTCAACTACATCGTCTTGCTGCTACTGGTGCTCACCATAGTTTGGCATCCGGAAGGCACGGGCTGCCGTCTCGGGACATCGAGCAGATGCAATTGTCGCAGACCGGATGAGCACCAACCTGTCGCCTTCGCCGCCTCCTGCGCCGTCTTCCATCAAACCATCTACCGTCGCAATCGACTTGGCGTTGCTGTGAGCACTCTATCGCGGTAAGAACCAGCGCCGCTTCCATGTTCTCATTGTTCTTCCTCCCTGATCATCATCTAGTGTGAGCGTGTCATTTTGGTTCCATTAGCAGATCACAAATCACATCATCGTAGTTCTGTTTTTGAGACAGCCACCATTTCAACATCGTTGTTGGTGGTGAATCACCCCTCCATGTGCGGTTGCCGTCACATGCACGCAGAGGAGCCACAGCTGTCGGGGTACTTGAGCCGCTGCTGCTATCTCATCCTCATGTTGAGACCTTGTTCACAGGTGAGTTCTTGGTTTTCACCCTCCATTGTCTTCCCCTTCCAAATCAACTTCTTTCTCGAATAGCCAAAATTGAATCAAATTGATGACATGGATCCATTTTTCACACTCCCAGATACCTCTCCCACCTCCTCTATAAAAGCCAGTGTCCATCTCTAGTTCGTTTTCCTCCCTGCTCCCATCGACGCTCGCAAAACACCGTGCCCTCGATATCGTCGTCGACTGTCAAACTGCAGCTCTTCTGCATTTCGTCGCCATAAAATTGATGCCTTCTTCAAATCCCCAGCAAATACACCCACTCCTCTGTGTTCTTTTCATTCACGTCAAAGACGCTGTCTCCCTACTGCTTTGTCCTCTGTTCTTTTAGCGCACACCGAGATGCCGCTGCATTGGAGCTCCACCACTTCGCTTGTACTCTGTCACCGAGCTGTTGTCGCTGCTCATCATAACCAGAAGAGCACGGCTGCTGTATCGGCAAATTGAGCCGGCACCGTCATCACAGCTGTACAGGCCGTCCATAGGCTCCGTCGACCACCCGTTGCTGCGCCACTGCTTCTGCTCCACTCCCGCATCATGCCATGCGTTCCTTGACCGCGTCACACGATCACCACACCCACGCTGCACTGTGCATACACACAAAACATCGTCTCACTTCTGTGCTGCTACACCACCGCTGCCTCGAGTGAACAAGCACCAACAGTGCCGCTGCTCTTCTCCTCCGCTTCCATCGTCTTCACAACCTCCTGTGCCGTCTCTTGTCAAGTCGTCACTGTCTGCCGGTGTCATCACTAGTACAAAACTGGGCATCCCAATCAGCCCTTCTGTGACGGAGGCTAGCGGCCCATTACAAAGGAAATCATCTTTGTTGGGCCGCAAAAGGCCCTGTCAAAGATGGGCCGAGTGAGGAAGTATCTTAGTCTTCAGGGCTGGGCCCATCACCGATGACTCTCATCGGTGACAGGGTTTGGTTGATGCCTGTTAAGGTCATCGGTGAAGGGTCTCAACCAAACCCCGTCATGAAACCCCCGTCACCGATGAGGGTCATCGGTGACGGGCCCGGTGTTATGGCCCGACAAAGATCAGATTGAAGCCCATCACCGATGACCCTCAATCTTTGATGGGGTTTGCTTGTGGCCAGTTATGGATAACCCATACTATAAATACCCCAAGTCATTCAGACAACACTTATCCCAACCCGGTGTACTGTTAATACTTCGGGAGGGAGGGCTACAGGGGCAAATTTTTGCTCTTTATTTGAAAAATAATTACAAAGGGTGTCAGAGTTAAGGATAAGGCATACCTCCTATACACGGGTTAACAAAATACGACGGAACCATATACCCGATAATCTAAGGTAAGGTGTCCTTTAATCAAAGAAATATGGTTGAAAGAGGAGAAGATGATCTTTCCGGAATAAAAGGTGTCAGTGTCCAAGTCACGGAAGCTAAGATTTCCTTGAATCGTATTTCGTTCTATTTCTCTGAGTTCTACTTGGAGAAGGGAGAGATCTCGGCTATATAAACAAGACCTATGGTCAAGGGGGGATGAGTTACAAATCTAGTCAAAAATCTATGCCTAGAGACAATCCGGGGGAAGTCTTCGTCATATTTTCCAAATAGATCTCGCCGGGCCATTCTCAATAGCTTCTTGTCGACAAAACCAGTCAGCTGTTCTATCCTTTATTTTATTCTGAGCGTATTTTTTGGTATGAATCCATATAAATTGGAGTAGGGTTATTACTCACTTTGAGGGCCAAACCAGTATAAATCTCTATCTTTTGTTTGCTTGATCAACTCTCGCGTATACCCTGGTTCCAACGATCCCCATATTCTACAAATACCTTGGTCAGCATGCAATCTGCTAACAATGGCGCACAGGTAGGCGAATTAGTGCTTCAAGGTTACGACGAGATGAGTTCAAGAACTGGATCCGCCAACGAGGGCTTCTACAACCAAGCTGGTCGAGGAGATCCAACCCAGCCAGCCTTCGCCATGGTCAAAGTCGGCTCCATCATCTTCCAAGTTTTCGCCTCTCTTAGCAGATGCTGAGAGCAAGGCCATGAGAACAGTCCGGGCGAATATGTCCACCCCACCGGTCGCCTCTCCATTTCTACTTGAGAGCAATGCGCCGAAACTCCAAATTGTCGACGAAAGCCCTACGGCATTCCAGTTGTCGGTTTCGGCCAGCAAGCGTTTGCTGACATGGAAATCTATCGACAAAGTTGGTGCCTTGTGCCCGATACACAAGACTTCTAATCATTCATTGGTTGGATGCCGTGTCATCATCCAAGCAAAAGCTGAGCTCGACACCTACAAAGAGCAAGGGATTCAACATGCTTCTCCATACAAGACGTGGTGTCCAATCCACAAAACCAAGGTCACCCCCTAACAAGCTGCAAGATGTTCTTAAGGCTTGCAGAACCGATCATGCGAGTTCCATGTTGTCCGATCCATGCTTGTAGACTTTGGTCTCATACAATGGCCATGGATGACAATCCTTCAAATCATATGGTGGGATTCATCGGAATCGATCCCGACGAGCCGTCTGTCCTCCATGGCCTGGACGACTAGGAATCTTTCGATTCAAGTTCTTCGCGTGATGTGAATCTAGTCGACGTCGAGATCGAGGACAGGGGTACGGATGACCGCACGCCACAGTATTCCACACAGGAAGGCAAGGTCATCTGATCTCAAGACGTAGCACCTCCTCACTCAGAGCCCGTCCGTACCCCCGCCGAGCACTTCACCGTCATCAACAATTTGCTTTGACAACCTCCTTTCGACACAATAACCCTTCCGAAGACGGACGTGTGGTTAAAGCGAATGGAGTCTACTATCACCAATCTCAACTCTGCCAATGCAGCGGCGGCTAGTCCTCCACCTCCACTGATTCTCCCTCAGGTCGACGAGGTCACCGAGAATGTTGGAGCTCCCAATATTCCTTAGAATGGAGAACTTCGCATCCCTATGAATGCCTTGCCACAAAGATGGGCTCAACAGGTGCCTCCCTGACAAGATTCTCGCAATCTCCATGAACAACTAAACGGCCGAAGGCGACAACAACAGGATCAGGGTGATGATGGACGCCGATAACCCCAAGATCATTAGCGAAGGGGTAGTTATCGGGACAACATCCCAGATCATAACCCAACCCACGATCACCAAGATGCCCCAGTACACCTAGATGACAGCGAACGTGACGAGGACGTTGATGTCATGATCGCACACCCGACTACGGTGATCTCTCGTCATCTTCTTTGTCATCATCTAGGAGTGGTTCGCGAGGCCACCATGGTCGCCAACCACCCTTTCTAGCTGGAGGCAGATGTAGGGTCTTTAAGCCTTCCCTTCGATAAATAAATGGGCCCCCGAAATTTCATCCCGAGACAGTCGAGAAGTTCGACGGGAGCACAAATCCAACGGAGTTCCGGCACGTCTACTCTACTGTTCTGTATGTCACCAGCGCACATGACAACGCACTCAAATTATCTACCTGCGGTGTTGAAGGGATCTTCTTGGTCTTGACTTGTTCATCTTCGTCAAAACTCAATATCTTCCTGGGCGGATCTTTGGAAGCAGTTCGTTGCAAATTTCCAAGGCACCTAGAAGAGGCACACGGTCTAGGACGATCTTCATGCCCTTATACAGAAGCCTGACAAAACCCTCCGAGAATTTATTCGACACTTTAACGAGTGTCGGAACACAATCCCCGAGATCATCGACGCATCTGTGATACGAGCCTTCAAATCTGGTGTCCGAGATTGGTATACGATTCAAGAACTGGCGACAAGATGGGTGTCTTTCGCCTTGAAGCTGTTCAAGATCATTGATAGGTGCACCCATACAGATGAAGATATTTGAAGAAACGGTGGGAAGGAGAAGGTGGTGGAATAGAAGCAAGCGGCTAAAAAAGATAACCCAGAACCAAGTCGCAAACCCAGTCGAAAGAGAAAGGCACAATCAGAGGTCCTTCCTGCATAACTTGATAAGCAAACTCCCCAATGGCCCAATACGATAATGGTGTCAGGTACACAAGACTAGCGCTCACACGTTCGAGGAGTGCGGTGTGTTCCAGAAGGCTATGGCTTGAAAAATCGCTCAAGACAAGGGAAAAAGGGTTCACGTGGTAGAGAAGGACGACCGCAATCCTCCGACCGAGGACGAACTAGAGTTACCCGACTTCATCGACTTGGGCCAATACGTAGCCCACATCTTCGGTGGTTCGTCTTTTTATTCGTCAAAAAGGAAATACAAAAAGATAGAACGCAAGCGTGCTGCACAACCTAGGGGATGATGTCTAAAATGAAGTGCTCAAATCAGATGATCGAGTTCTCCAATGCCGACCACCCAGCCCTAACAACGACCCCCGGACGATATCCGATAGTGGTTGAGCCTACTATT
Source organism: Oryza officinalis (assembly GCA_008326285.1). Classification (NCBI taxonomy): domain Eukaryota; kingdom Viridiplantae; phylum Streptophyta; class Magnoliopsida; order Poales; family Poaceae; genus Oryza; species Oryza officinalis. Next base: position 19,278,130 of record BDMV01000011.1, on the reverse strand, counting down.
CGGAACGTCAAAGTCGCCCGTGTCCTCGTCGACGGTGGTAGCTCCATCAATCTCCTCTTCGCCAGCACACTTGACGCAATGAGGATCTCGCGAAGTGGGCTCGTCCCTTCAGAATAGACCTTCCATGGCATCACCCCATAATCATCGTCAAAGCCTTTGGGAAAGATCATGTTGCTTGTGACATTTAGCAAAGCTAACAACTTCTGAAAGGAACATATCATGTTCGACGTAGACGAGTTTGACATAGCCTACAACTCTATTCTCGGAAGAACAGAACTGGCCAAGTTCATGACAGCATCACACTATGCTTATCAACTGATCAAGATACCAAGACCCAAAGGGACGATCATGATATCGGGGAACGCAAAGATTGCTCTGCAGTGTAACAAGAGAAACTTTGACATGGTCGAGCAAACTCCCACCATGCCCGCCCCAATTGAACCTCCTCGAAAAGTGATCAAGCCTAGCCCAGCGCCCAAGCAAGACGGCGTGATAAAGATAATCCCGCTGACTAGTAGCAACCTCGATCTCGACAGCAAATAGGAACTTAAGCTCATCACCTTCCTCTGGAACAATGTAGACGTGTTACACTGCGAGGTGATTGAGCAAAAATTGATGGTCCTACCCGACGCAAAACCAGTTAAGCAAAAATTGCATCGTTTCACTCCAGACCGTAAAGAGGCTATATGAGAAGAACTCAACAAACTTCTCCAAGCCGGTTTCATTAGAGAGGTCCTTCATACAGAGTGGCTCGCAAACCCAGTCATGCTGCGCAAGGCCAACAACAAATGGAGGATGTGCGTAGATTTCACCGATCTAAACAAGGTGTGCTCGAAAGACTACTTTCTCCTTCCACACATAGATCAACTAATAGATTGTACTGCTGGATGTGAGCTGTTGAGTTTTCTCGACGCCTATTCTGGGTACCATCAAATTAGCATGGCTAAGGAGGACGAGGAAAAGACGGCCTTCATCACACCCTTTAGTGTATTCTTCTATGTCAAGATGCCCTTCGGCCTGATCAGCGCTGGATCCATGTACCAGCGTGAGATTTAGGGGGCTTACCAATCTCAACTCAGCAACAACTTTGAAGCCTATATCAACTACATTGTGGTCAAAACAAAGACGCAAGATCGCCTCATCGATGACCTACAGGAAACGTACAACAATCTTTGAAGACACCGACTCAAGTTAATCCTAGAGAAGTGCACCTTTGGGGTACCATCGGGCAAACTGTTTGACTTCCTTGTCTCCGGACGAGGTATCAAAGCAAACCTAAACAAGATATGGCCATCGAGAACAGGAAGTCACCGACAAGGCTCAAAGAAGTCTAGAAGCTTATAGGATGTATGGCAGCTCTAAGTTGGTTCGTGGCAAGGATGGGAGAATGAGGACCACCCTTCTTCAACCTCTTGAAGAAACAAGAAAAGTTCGAGTGGACAACCAAGGACGAGGAGGCGTTATTCGCACTCAAGCGCTATCTCACAAATCCATCTGTACTCGTCCCCCCACAACCACGGGAGGAGCTCTTCCTCTACATCTGTTGAAAGCCAAATTTGGTAAAGTTATGCCAACAATGAAGGATGGATCTGAGATGGATTTCAAGTGATAAGACGGTTTCCAAGAAAAGATAACGCATCGGCTGTACTTGTATCGGCCGATATGGAATCAGATTCGGAGAGCCAATACGGGTAACCTGAATCAGACTCAGCTGAGCCGATACGGGTAGCCTAGCTTCGTGTTGACTTCGGAGGACTTAAAGATATTGCCAACAAGGAATTGAGTCCAGAGAAGGCAATTGTATCTATTAATTAGAAATAAGAGTTAGTTTCCTTTTTATAATATTGTGTTAAGAGTCCACATAGGACTTGTTTGTTTAGGCAAGATGTAAATACTATCCGGCAAGGACAAGGTTTGTATGTACGGGTATAAATATAAGCGCGAGGTCTATGTAAAGAACAACAATAGTTCAATCAACACTTTCAGCGCATCACCACAATTTTCTTTTCGCTTTCTCGACGAGTTCGTGCTTCGAGTTTGTCAGCTAGAGGTATGGCTTGTTAATTTACCACATAACTTAGCCAATCTAACTCGATGGTTGATTTAGCCATATCAGCCGGACCTTGCATAAGGTTTATTAGCCTAAATTGGCATAAGGTATCTACCACCATGAAAAACACGCAAAGGCTTGATTGTCTAGATATGATGCATCTTTTTATACTTTGCGCTGCATCAGCCCTAGTCCTGATTAGAACCATGATCTCTAGCCAGTCTCTTGCTTGCAATAAGGGTAGCAATGGAGTTTCAACCAATCTGTGACCACCAAACATGACTCCCTAGCTTTGTTTAAATTCCTTTAATCATGCTTTTTATGTTATATCTGCCCCTTATACAAGGATCTCACTTTAGTTAAATATACCAAGCTTTCCTTTATATTGGTATTCTTGTATAAGGCCGTATCAGGGTATTTGTCATGCCCGGAAATATACACCATTTCCAAACGCTAAGTGCATTAATCCTCGTCCTAGGAGGTGAGGTACACAAAGACATTGTTGACTATTACAAGCCACACTTGCGAAAACGTAAAGGAAGTACTTTTATTACATGGACGACTCTAGGCCCTTACACCCAAAGATAAACAAATAAAACAACGGAAGACTATGGAACAGCAGCAGCAGCAGCAACCACAGGCACTTGACACCGGAGCGAACTAGAAGTCCAAGCCTTCATCTTCATCAGGTCCATCCTCTGGATTGGTTTTGTGAGCAAGAGTGAGTACCACAACCGTACTCAGCAAGTCACACCGGAAATGCAATAATAATGCATAGGGGAGAGAAGGAAAGGCCAAATAGGGTTTATTTTGCATAAAGCCATAGTTTCAATATTTTAAAAGGTTAAAGCCAATTTTAAAAAACGGTCCTGTTCTAAGCCAATATTTTAATATCATCAAGGTCTCATGAGCCTGCGATCCTGCCTTAACCCAGGCTAGTTTCCACATGACTACACCATCATGATTTCACTCTCCCAAGGTTCTATAAAACAAGACTAACTTTGGGTACATTGTTCAGCTTGCCGATAACCTAGGGTGCGGCTACTCGAATAGTTTTTAACTCTGATCAGAGGTGTACAACTTTATCCACAAGACACAACCTCAACACGCGTTGTCATGCGCCGGGTACCACCACGGTACTCGGATAGAGGTCCTGTCAAGACTTTCCATCTAGCTCTACCCAAAACAAGCGAACCCGGTGAGGTTTCGCCACCTGCTAGTCCCCGATGAGGTGAAAGTCAACGGATCACCCGGGATGAGACAGGCCCCCTTGCATTGGGCGAAAATCAGCATTAATTCTGGCCCCACACCCTTCCAACGAATGGTCTCTGTTTTGATTAGATCTAATCTTCCAGTCAGTCCTTACCCACTACACTTATAGTTGCACGAAAATGCTTTGCAACAGAGGCTTGAAGACCGGTACTTATATTAGCCGGGGTGCGACACCAAAGTAACTAGCTTGCACCCTGAGCCCAGCCCAAAAATATATTTTAGTTGCATAAAGTATTTTTTCACCCATCTATTGACAAACCAGTCAATAGTCCATAACTAATCCAGTTTTTGTTGTTAACCACCATAGTCTAGTTTATCAAAAAGTTCTAGGTTGAAACTAAGCATGACCAAGCATTTACTTAAAACAACTAGTCAGTCCATCATGTAGGGTACTAGACTAGTCAAGTGATAATTTTACTAGGGTTCACAATGATCATGGATATCAAATCAACATAAAGGCCATAACAAAGAGCATAGGAATAACTAATAAACAATTATTAATAGTGAATGATATAATTTATAAAGCGATGCAGTATAGGTAAAACAATATAATTTTCAAAAAATGGGATTCAACATGTTCAAGGTAGATTTGACTTGCCTTGATCGCTCGCAAAATCTTCGTTGACAACGGCGATGAACAGCTGGTCTTCTTGAACGTAGGGATATACATGACCAACGTAAAGAAATACAAAAAGGCTAAGAAAAACCACATAAACAGAAGTAAATGGGTTCTACACATTTTTACAAGAAATTAGAGACTTTAACGGGTCGATTCCGAGTTCAAACGGTCAAGATATCGTCATTTGAAGTTTAGGTGCTGTTAAATGGAAATTTGCGATTTAGTGAATTATTTTTCTAAAGGAAACTCTAATTATTGCGTCAGCGAGGAGAGAGAGCGTATGTGGACCGGGTTCTCGAGACGGGTCCCACTCGCCAGCCGCTTGGTCCACCATTCGCTGAGCGCACGGCGGTGGCTCATGGTGCACCAGCGCGCAAGCACGGCCGGGCAGGAGTGGCACCCGAACTGTCACACCCTGATTTTCATTTCAGGGATTTATAAATTATTTAATAAATTATTTCTAGAATTTATATTAAATTTTCATTAATTTATAAGTGAAGTTGATGTGGCAAATAAAATTTCCTAATTAAAACATGGCCGGATTTAATTTTTATTAAATTCTCCATGGTTAATTACACTCTTTGGAATTTTCTCGGATTTTTCGGAGCTCAAATACTAATTTTAATAATACAAAGAACATTTCAGTAATTATGTAAATAATAAACTAATCATTTAATGGTCTGGTTATAATTTTGCTAAATACTTTGGGAGTTTAAATATTTGCAAGATTTTTCTAGACAGAGCCGGTCGAGCCCGTGCACACTATAGCAGCATCACATACCACATCAAATCCGGCCTCCCCATTGCTCCCCTTCCAAAATTAGTTGTGGGAACGGATTCCCATCGATCTCCTCTACATTTCCCCCGAGAAAACCCCTTGAATCCCGAAATAAATCCTCTCAAATCGGCGCACATTTGAGTTTTCCTTTTCCAGCCAACTCTACGGTTTCCGCCGCTAAATCCTCCCATATGGGGCTCGATCTCTCCCTCCTCCGCCTATAAAAGCAAACCCGAGGTCTCCTCCTCCTTTTCCAACCCTAGCCTGAGCTCCCTGTGCCCTAGCCGCCTCTCCCTGCGCTCACCTTCTCTCTCCACCGCCGGCCGTCGCTTCTGCCGTCGTGCGCCGTCGCCCTGGTCGCCGTTGTCCTGCACCACCACTTCTTTCGGCAATGCAGCAACAAAAGCAAGCCTGGCAGCCACCTCTCCGAAGCCGCGAGTCACCGGAACATCGCCGTCATCACAAACCCGTTCTACTCCGCCTCCGGTCGAGCCTCATCGGCATTCCCGTCGATGCAAAGACTTGTCGCCGCCTCCGTTGGATACACAGCTGCGAGGAGAACACCGACCACCCCTTCGTTTTCATCGAAGTTCATCGGAAAGCTGCAGCCACCGCCGGCCCGACCTTGCCGCCTTTTCAAGCTCGCCGCCGGCCGTCTTCCAGCGCTGTTCGTCGTTGTTGTCGTGTTGGTACACTACGCCGTGTTCTCCTCTATTACCCGGTGCCCTCAATTTGCGCCGGCGTGCCATGGTCCGCCGGCAACCGCCTTTCCCATGCCGCCGGTCGTCGTTGCCATACCATCGCTACCTCAGCTGCCACCTCACTATCATCGCTCGTGTGGCCGCTTGTGTGTCCTACCTGTGTGGCATCTATCCAGATCAATGTAATCCGTTTGATCTCGGTCAACCTGTCACGCCCGGAAATTCACTACCAGAATTTCTGAAACTGAATGTGTATTAAAATCCCTGTTCAGGACCAGCCAGGGTACACAAACAACAAAGTTGCCATACAGATCCACGGCTATTCGAATAGTTTTACTCTGATCAGAGGTGTACAACTGTACCCACAAGACACAGTCCCGCAACACGTTACCGTGCGCTGACATACCACCACGATACACCAGAAAAGGAGCTGTGACAGGACCCTTCGCACAACCCTTCCTAACCAAGCGTACCACCTTGGGTTTCGCCCCTACCTTTACACCAAGGTAGGCAGCCCCCTCTCGCGCCTAGGTGAATCCGATAGCCGATCAACGGGTACACCCGCGCTGACCCAACTCCATCACGCCCACCCTCGCCTGTGTACGTCAGCTAGGAAAAGTTATACTACAAATCCAGCCATTACCCACGTTGGCTTGTGGAAAGTACGGTAATTCTTCCAGGGTTTTGTTGGCGCAAAATTTAGACCCGCCTCACGACCAAACGGGTTCCACGTTTTCACGGCGGCCTAGGAGATCTGCTTAACTCCAGTGCAGGTCCAAGGGCTTGGCTAGGTGTGTATAGAGCGTGCCAATTGATTTGATCTGCAATCAACAAGATAAACAAGCAAACCATGTAAGTAAACAATGGCTGATCGGCCGATAGGCCAATGTCGCATTATCGTGACCTAGCCGATTGGGCAAAGCTATATCGGCTCGCTTATAATCGTGATAAAATAACATCAAAATATAGATCTAATCTCATCGGCCTTCATCAACATGTTCATGTCAATTAGAGGCATCGGTCGATGAGAGAAAAAAGAAATAATTGCACTAGCTAATACTCTAATGCAGACTTGTACAAACCAATCAACTTATATAAATATATCAATCACAAGTAAACCCTAGAGGATAACCTATAACAAATACATTTATATTTATCAATCTACTCATACAAGTGGCAAATACATATAAAAACGTTATAGTAATTACATGTATTAGATAAGACCGGCTGAAACCCCGGCACTATCCTTAATTACCATCGAAAACAGGCTTTGGATTAGATCTCAAAACAGGACTAAGATCGATAGTAACTCAAAGTGTGAATTGAGACTTAACACAAAGAAAATCAGGTCGTCGATCGCTTTTGGGGATGGTAGATGCATTGAAAGATTTAACTAAGCATAATAATTAAACCGTCGTCGGCAATAAACCCTAAAATGAGCAGATCGCTGGCGAAGCATAATTAATATACTTATGAAAATCACCCAAAGCATGATAAATGACGATCACATCATCGAGGCTTAACGTGTCTAAAGTGGCACGCTAGCCCCGACGATGTAGATCGTCGGGCACGAATTCTTACCTCTGCTCTGGGGAAGCAAGAACTCGTCGAAATTAACCTTTGGTGAGGGTTGGCGATGCGCCGAAAGTACATTGATTTGTCTATTGTATTGTTGTGAGAGAGTTTTTATGTACATATTACCGGGATATTTATATCCGAGATTACAACATTATCCAGATAGGACACGATATATCTACAACTTAACAAACAAATCTTTGCGGCAGACTTTTGCCGTAGATTAGATCTAAACCTACTTGATTTACAAGATACAGTTGCCTAAAACCGAGCCTTATCTCTATTTGGCAACCACCTTGAAGCTTATCTTGAGCCCAAACCAAGCCCATGCGAACTCTATCAACTTCCTGGCTCTATCGGCCAATGGCTATTTCAAATCCATATCGGCCGATACACGTGGCGCCAACAAAACCTTGGAAGAATTACCGTACTTTCCACAAGCCAACGTGGGTAATGGCTGGATTTGTAGTATAACTTTTTCCTAGCCGACGTACACAGGCGAGGGTGGGCGTGATGGAGTTGGGTCGGCGGGGGTATACCCGTTGATCGGCTGCCGGATTCACCTAGGCGCGAGAGGGGGCTGCCTACCTTGGTGTAAAGGTAGGGGCGAAACCTGAGGTGGTACGTTTGGTTAGCAAGGGTTGTGCGAAGGGTCCTGTCACAGCTCCTTTTCCGGTGTACCGTGGTAGTATGTCGGCGCACGGTAACGTGTTGTGGGACTGTGTCTTGTGGGTACAGTTGTACACCTCTGATCAGAGTAAAACTATTCGAATAGCCATGCCCGCGGTTATGGGCGATCTACCAGATTCACCGTGATTAGTTGCACTTTCTAATAACCTGACTTAATGGAACTGGTGTAGTTCAGATGGTGGTTTGGGCCTGTCGTAACGTGGTGTAGCGTTGGACAGTGATGGTTCAATTATGATTAATTAACTCAACTCTTTTACTGTTTTCAACTATTGTTCTTAAATGCGTATTTTATGCAAATTAACCTCTTTAGCCCTCCTTTGTTATTACTTGCATCATTATTTTCCTTTCTGGTATCACTTGTTGAGTACAGTAGGTAGTACTCAGTCTTGCTTTATTTTTCCCCCACACCAGAGTTGGAGTATGTATCAGAGGAAGACTTTTCAGAAGAGTAGGCTTGTGGCTACCGTCGAGGATGCCTGTGGATTAGAGTTGCTACGTTGCGAGTGTCTATTTTATTAGAATAGCTTGTTTACTTTTTCCGCTGCATTTATGTAAGAGATTTGTATGGTGTTTTGTAAGACGTGGATCTGTATGACAACTTTGTCGTTTGTGTACCCTGGCTGGTCCTGGAAAGGGATTTTAATACACATTCAGTTTGGGAAATTCTGGTAGTGAATTTCCGAGCATGACACAACCCTAGTCAAAGCGATCTCAACCATCCAAAATCAATATATACATTTTTCCCTCTCTTATCAATGACATATTGGTCATTTTTGCTATATGTCATCTACCAAATTTGATCTAACCTTTTCCGGAGGGTCTTTTTAATCTTTTCTCTCAGTTATAAGTTATTTGTAAACTATTTAATTAATTTGGAAAAGTCTTTTCTTTAATAGGTTTAATTGGATTAAATCTTGTAAAATTCATATCTAATTCATACGAACTCGGAATGAGGCCGTTCAAGTCTCTAAATTTATCTAAAATTATGATCTACATGTTTGTTTACTTTTTGTGTACTGTTTATTTGGTTTTTAGTAGTGTTTTTTCTCGTTTTGCGTTCTAGGTTTAGTTGTTCGTCGTTTCGGAAGATCGTTTGTTCGTTAGAGAAGTTCCTGAAGACGAGTTGAAGACGCTTGTTTGCAAGGCAAGTCACACATATCCCAAACACAATTCCTTTGAGCATGTTGATTCCATATTTAAATTCTCTATTTATTTCAAATACGCATTTATTTTCGAATGTCATTGGGTGGTATGAACCTATTCTTTGTATGGCCAATTTGCATTGATTACGCTATTCCTTGATGCCTTGGGTTATAATTTGACTAGTTGGACTTTATATATATTGGTTCAACTAGAAATTAGTTATAATTGCTTAGCCACGCGTAGAAACTCTAGTATCATTTTATGTGGGAATAACTAATGCTTCACTATTACTTAATGATGGATATTTAATCGTAGCTCACGATGATCAATCGTGATTGGGTAGTTAATTTGCCAACTAAAACTTGATTAATATTGGGTTGTGAGCACATGGTTTGAGGTTGGCAATGGCTTTACCTTTTGTATAGTATGGTTCATTGTTGAGTGCCAGACTCGGAAGTGGTGATAAGTTCATGTGGGTCGCTGGGGAGTCCATACCTTGGTTAAAGGGGGTGACTCTGATACGGGAACGACGCACCATTTTGAATTGTGTTATGCGGAGGGTATTGTCACAGCTCCTTATCGAGGTACCGTGGTGGTACTGAGGGCATGGCAACATGTTGTGGGGCTGTGTCTTGTGGGTAAATTTGTACACCTCTGGCCAGAGTAAAACTATTCGAATAGCCTTGCTCGTGATTATGGGCGAGCCTAACAATGTTTTTCGTTATTAATCCCACTTGCTCATTAATAATAATAATATGATATATATGGTGATAATTGATTTAGCTCCTGGTATGGAATGGCTAATTCCTGTTTGGAGGCTTGATTTGTACGACCGGGTTTGGTTGGCCTGTGCAGCATTGGTGTGTTGTCTAGTGATTGGTTAATATTGATATTTAGTAACTTAACTGTTTTACAATTCTCAAATATTTGCTAAATGTTGTCTTTGCAAATGAACCATATTATAGCCATCCTTTGTATCCCTGTGCACTTGCATACTTGTTGTGTCACTTGTTGAGTATTCCATGTACTCACCTTGCAATAAACATCAACCTCAGTTGAAGAAAAAGGATCCAGAAGGAGATGACCTTTGGCTTAGATCCCAGTTGAGCTTCCTGTGGGAGTGGATTTGAAGCTTCGCTAGATTTTCTTTTCCGCTGCAGTTTTCTTCATGGTGAGGACGAAGTGCCCCTATTGTAAGTATTTATCATTTTAGTTTATTTGGTACTGTATATTCAAATTATCGATTTGTGTACCTTGGCTGATTTCTGGATGAGGATTGTATGCACAAATTAGTTCGGAAATTACTAGTGAATTTTCGGGCGTGACACAAACCCAGCGGCTTGTCGACGATGGCCAATGGCAGCGGCGGTGGTACGATGGTTATGAGAAGGGGAAAATGGAGAGAGGAGGGGGCGATGGTTCTCACCTAGCGAACGTGGCGGCGAGAGGTCGACAGAGTTGGCCGGCAGCGAGGAAGAACCGGTGAAGACCTTGGGGTCATCGGTGTCATCATCGTTCCTGTAGTCCTTATGCTCGACGGAGGGGTGGACGGGGAAGAGGAGTAGGTGGCGAAGCGGATGGTGGCGACACCGGGATCCGAGGAGGTCCCGACCGCCGGCGAGGGGCGGCCAGAGTTGCACGATGGCGGCGATGCAAGAAGAGAGCCGTGCGATGGCTCAGGAGAGAGGGAGAGGAGGGCGACGGTGTGTGGGGAGAGAGGACGGGGTTGGGGGATCCCTTTTAAAGGCCACAAGGGAGGGAGAAGGGCGCTGGGGAGGGAGATCGACGCCGGCCATGGTGGAGCTCACCATTGATGGGAAACCATGCGGCCATGCGGGATTAATTGGGAAATTTTGGGGGAATTGAATAGGATGAGGTGGGGATTAATTCCCCTCAATCAATTTGGGTAAATGGTGCAACGGGGAGCCGAATCGGGGTGGACGGCACTAGGGCATCTCGGCCGAAGAGAGAGGAGGAGCCGGAGGTTGAAGACGACCAGTGGCTAGGCCGGCTGGGCCGCGCGGAGAAGGCAAAACATACTTTTTCCGATGGAGAGGGAGAAGAGTTGGGCAGGCCCATGGAGAGGGAGGGAAGGAAGAGAGGGAGGGCTTGAAAAGAGGACTTCATCCTCAGGCCGAGAGGGAGGAGGAGGCCCACGACGGAGGAATGAAGGGAGGGGAGAAAAGGGGATGGCTGGACCGAGCCAGCAGCGAGGGGAGAGAAGGAATGGGCCGAAAGCGGCCTAAGAGGAGGAGGGGAGATTTATTTTAGTTTTTCCTTTTAAGAAAATTTGAGAATGGTTATTGTTGCATTAAAATTATTAATAATGCCCTTAAAATTCAAGTAAAAATTGGTTAAATATTTTGAAGCATGGGGAATTTATTAAAAATACCCACAAGCCAAATTGACATCAATCTTGGTGAGTTTTAATTGTTGTAGGCTAGTTTCAGCTTTTAAAATTTCTAGAAAATGCATTGAAACACGATTTAAAATTGGAGAGGAGGGTGATTTTCAAGGCGTTACAGTATTAGCCTGTACATTATCTATGTTAACCTAGTTATGTTTTCATTGGCTAGTATCTAATCTTTGCCTATAAATTATATATATATAGTCGATGGAGTATAATTAAGGTTTGCTTTACTTTATTCATCTTACAGCTTATAGCCGGTTCGGTCAGATCGCATCGGCTAGGTCCATGCGTTATGTCATCGGATCTCTAGCCGATCGGCTATCATATATCTAACTGCTTCTATTTATATATCTTGTTGGTTGCAAGATTAATCCAACTGGCACGCCCTGAACCCATTTGTCTAAGATTTGAACCTACAATGGAGTGAAGCAAATCTCCTAGGCTGCCATGTTTTGCATCAACAACATCGCCGCAACATCGTACTCTATAAGCAGCATCATCATTGTGGAGCGTGAGAAAATACAACGCCTAGTTTACTATGTCAATGAGGTACTGCACGATGACAAGACCAGATGTCCACGGATCCAGAAACTGCTCTATGCTATGCTCATAACATCTCGAAAGCTGCGTCATTACTTCCAGGCCCACAAGGTCACTGTCGTCTCGTCACACCCTCTTGGTGAGGTTGTTTGAAACAAGGAAGTCATAGGACGCATTGCCAAATGGGTCGTCGAGCTCAGCCAATTTAATGTCCACTTCATCTCATGGACAGCCATCAAGTCTCAGGTAGTCGCAGATTTCGTCGTCGACTAGACCGCCCCCGAGGACAGTAAAGCTGAACGTATGGACAACGAGTGATGGACAATAGCCTTCGACCGGAGCCTTTAACAAGCAAGGAGCAGTTGTTGGATTTGTTCTAATTTCTTCGATCGGAGATCAGTTACGACATGCCATGCAGCTAAAGTTCCGTGCAACCAACAACACTGCAGAGTATGAAGGACTTCTCACCAGACTAAGAGCGGTCGTATCACTTGGAGTTAAGCAACTAATTGTGAAACGGGACTAAAAAATAGTCGCTAACCAAGTGCATAAGGACTACAAGTGCTCTAATTGTGAGTTGTCCAATTATCTCGCCAAAGTAAGAAAGCTGGAAAATTGGTTCGATGGTTTCGAGGTACGCCACATCTACCGTAAAGACAATGCCGATGCCGACAACCTTGCCTGTCGAGCTTCCAGAAGAGAACCAAGGGAACCAGACCAACAAGCTCGTCGCTGACATTGAGACAATTACAGATGGGCACACGCCGCTCATCAAATTCCTCAACACCGACAAGCTGCCGGACAATGACATGGAAGCAGAGAAGATTTCCCAACAAGCCAAGGCTTATTGTATGCTTAGGGACTATCTATACAAGAAAGCCGCCAACGGAGTACTACTAAAGTGCATCGCGTTTGATGACTGCAAAGAGCTACTACTCGAAATTCATGAAGTAATCTGTGGATCACACGCCGGAGCAAGAATGTTGGTCAACAAGGCCTCCCGACAAGGTTTTTATTAGGCATCGGCCCTTCAAGATGCCTTCTACATGGTACAGCGGCGCGAAGCCTGTCAGTTTCATAGCAAGCACACCAAGTTACCAGCTCAAGCCTTCTAAACTATAAACTTTTGTTCTCGTGGTGGGGGCTGGACATCCTAGGACCCTTCCCGAGGGGACAAGGTGGCTATAAACTTTTGTTCGTGGATATTGATAAATTCATTAAGTGGATTGAAGCAGAGCCAACAAGAGAAATTAGAGCCATAAATGCAGTCAAGTTCATCATAGGAATACTCTGTCGATAAGGGTTTCCAAACTGGATATTGACGGACAACAACTCCCAGTTCATGAGTGCTACCTTCGAGGACTACTGCTCGGAATACGAGATCAAGATTTGCTTTGCATTGATGTCCTATCCTCAGAGTAACAGACAAGTCAAGTGGGCAAATGGGATTGTGCTCCAAGGGATCAAAACACGTGTATACGATAGGCTTTTGGCCTATGACTCACGATGGGTTGAGGAGCTCCCTTCTGTTCTATGAGCCGTCCATACCACGCTGACTACACCAACCAAAGAGACGTCATTTTTCCTCGGGTATGGATCTGAAGCCATGGTCCCTATTAAGCTACTCTATTGATCGACACGAGTTCGGGAATACTCAGATAAGGACCAGGATAGCAGGCGAGTGTACGACGTCAACCTACTAAGAGAACACTGAGAATAAGTTGTCATTCGTGTAGCCGGATATCAGCAAGTCCTACATCGTTATCACAAGAAGCGCATTCAAGGTCGTACACTTAACATTGGCGATTACGTCATCCGACAAGTACAGAACTAGAAAGGGCAAAACAAGCTTTCACCAAAGTGGGAGGGACCATACACGGTGGTACAAGTGTTACGACCAGGTGCGTAAAAAATCACCAACGTCGAAGGCCATGAGTTATCCAATTCATGGAACATGGATCAGCTATGGAAATTCTGTGTATAAGACTAGAGATTAACCTGTAAGTTGATTTGTATCAGTTTATATATATATATATATATAAATCTCTTTTCTTATTTATTTCAATGTTTAATTCTATGAACCTATTTTGCTTCATATTGCCTTAAATCGAAGTCATTTTCTATCGATCTATTATGTTAATGCCGACTAAGTGCAATTTATAGGCAGAGAGATCATTGCCGAGATTTTAGCCAATTTGTTTATAACCGTTTGGATTTTTTGACTTCAATCCAAATGACTGGCCTACGTTGAGTTCTCGAATTTCGGACAACCATGTCGCTAGCTCTATACCTTCTCGGTGTTCGACTACTGTTGTTCGCGGAAAAATAGTTGAAGGATGTCAATAGAATCATTTGCATTGAAGTCGAGGCCTACTGTCATAGTCAAGGATAAGGCATACCTCATATAGATGGGTTAACGAAATACGGCAGAACCATATACCAGATAGTATACGATAAGGTATCCTTTAATCAAAGAAATACTATTGAAAGAGGAGAAGATGATTTTTTCAAAATAGAAGGTGTCAGAGTCCTAGTCGGGGAAGATAAGGTTTCCTCAAACCGTATTTCGCTCTATTTATCCGACTTATACATGGCGAAGGGGGAGATCTCTGCTATATAAACAAGACCCCCATGGTCAAGGGGGGGATGACTTACAAATCTAGTCAAAAATCTAAGCGCAGAGACAATCCGGAGGAAGTCTTCCCTATATTCACTGGGCTGTTCTCGGCAGCTTCTAGTCGACGAAACTAGTCAGCTGTTCTATCCTTTGTTGTATTCTGAGCATATTTTCCGATAGTAATCTATAACATACCCAAAATTTGAATTTCAAATTTTGCATCTAAAAATGTCAAGAATATTTTTCATAAATAGGAATACTAATATTTTCCAACTAAAAACCTAGGTGAGTCTAATATGACCAGTTTTAATATACAAATTTGTCAATAATTTAAATCCTTTACTTGATAGCTCAAAAGAAGAAAATAAAACATAGCGTGTGCATGTATTTGCATAATGTATTGTTGTGACTTGAGTCCTTTTGCTTGTTTTTGGATTTTACTAGCATTTCACAATAGGATAAGCATAGATTAAAACTTTGAGGCAAATACTAAATATATATTTACAAGAATGTATATACATGTAAAACATAAAGTTGAGTAACTAAAAGTATAAATCATGCTCAATAATATCATGTCAGGTCATGAATCATCTAAATATAATTTTGCAATCCTTTAATTATATTTTATAATAGGAAACCTATATGTAAAGATAAGCTTAGTGAATTTCTAAAAATAATTGGTGTAGGATAAAATCATGGAAAAATTCATGTGGATGCTAATCAATATGTTAGACTCACTGGAATTTTTGCATGATTTTATCTTTTCATCTAGACCCTCAATTAAATTGGTCAATGAAGTCAAAATCCGATTTAATTCTAAACCCTAATCGGCAAAACTCATACCTCATCCAAAAATGCATTAAATTATATGAAAGTGTATATGAAACATAATTTATTAAAATACTAGCTTATTTATCATGAATTAATATAATTCTTCCAGAATTTATTTCACTAGTTCTGATCCCTTAAAAATTCAAACCAATTTTAGCTAAGACCTATATTCTTTATTTTGCTAAGGATAAACTATAGTGAATTTTTGTGTGCAACCAAACAAAATGGAAAATATATCATTTTATCTATCTCTAGAAAAATCCACATTAATTTATTTTGCACACAAATTAAACTATAGATTGACAAAGAAGAGGGAGAAGAAATAATCCTGAAAGAAATGTTACAGTCGTGTATACCAGAGTTCTACAGTCATTTCTCACTGCCAAGCGGGCCCCAGGGCATGGAGGGACCCACTGGTCAGTCACTCAGCCTATCCACTATCTTTCACCACCGCTCAACCCAGAGAGAAAGAGAGACTAGGAGAGAGCAGCGCTACCTGAGCACTAGAAGCTGTCGACGCGTGTCCAGGGACGTGGCCGCCGCTGATCTCGCCCTCATCTCCTCCCGGCCGCGTCGCCTCCCCTCACTCTCCGTCCAGATACCAAGCCAACCGAGGGAGAG
Source organism: Oryza officinalis (assembly GCA_008326285.1). NCBI lineage: Eukaryota > Viridiplantae > Streptophyta > Magnoliopsida > Poales > Poaceae > Oryza > Oryza officinalis. The sequence continues at coordinate 19,262,283 of BDMV01000011.1, read as the reverse complement.
AGCTCTCAGCTCCTCTTTTCCTCCTATTCTTCGCCTCCAGCCGCCATGGTGGAAAGAGCGTCGAACGACGTCAAGGCCTCTCCATCCCCATCTCCTCCGCGTTCCCTAACCTCCTCATAACGCCGAATTCATCCCGCTGACCTCGCCCTCAATCACGCAGTCAATCACCGGGAACGCCGACGCGCCCACGAAGCTCGGGAGCACGCACCGAAGGCCGCCGCCGGTGACATCACTGCCGCATAGCACGAAATAGACCACCCCGAGCCGATTCCTCTCGCCATCAGCTTTCCCAAGAGCTCCGCGGCAAGACCCCTCATGGACCTCAAAGATTGGTGCTCTAGGGAGGGAGATCGACGTCGTCGTCTTTAGCTCCGGCCATCGGTCACCATCGCCGATTCCCACCGATCCAGTGAGTACTGATCAAATTTCTCGCACACATAGTTTCCCTAAGACCATACTAACACCGTGGTCACACATGTGTGGCCTCTCTTCGAGTAGATCAAGTCAGTTGCCATCTTCCCGGTGTGAAGCGTCGCTGCCGGGATGCTTCCTTCATCGCCGTCGCAATTTGGACCTCTCCAACACCAACCAAGCTTTTGGTGAGTGTCATAGTACCTCATAGAGACACATGCATGCATCGTTCTAGCGAAAACAAGTCTTGACTCGACATTCACTTGCTGATGAGGATCCCGTGAGTGTTGACGCCGAATCCGTACCGCCGATGAGGATCCGACGCGCGGACACACGAAGGCCTGGGAGATCTGCTTAGCTCCAGTGCAAGCCCTAAAATTGATGAAGCGCGAGCGTGCCAGTCAGTTTGATCCTGCCACTGACAAGATATGCAAAATAGCAGAACAGAAAATCTATTGGCCGATAGGCCGATAGGGCAAAAATGTATCGGCCGATAGGCCGATAGCCAAAACAACCGATCGGCCAATGATAACATGATGATATAGCAATGTGATATAGCATAATCCAAATATAAAATAAACATTGATCTGAAGATTAAAGCACACATCAGCCAAAGGCATAAATTCTCAATAAGCAAGTAAACAATAAATACTCTGTTGTCATCGGCCAGATCCAATCTATATGTAAAACTCTTGGGCCGATGCAATGCCCAGATAACTCACCGGCTGAAACCCCGATGAAACCCTTATTGGCAGCCAACAAGCAGGCTAGAGATTACGGTTCTAATCACGACTTAGTAGGTCAAACCGAACTGATGCAGCACTAACTATGAAAAGAAACGCAAGGCCTAGACAATCAAGCCCTTGACTGATTTTCAGGGTGGTGGATACCTTAGCCAATCTAATCTAGCAAGGCGATTTAGTCGATACCGGCATAAGCCGATACCGTCTGCACCAGATGACCTAGGCTATCAAACTCATAGAAGAAAAATCTGCCTTTGATAGTTTCTGACAACCCTTGGAATGCAAGTCCTACTAACTACTCATCATTTAAATTCACACCATAACATCGGCCACGGATATTACGAAACCTTTGAATATATTCCTCAGCTGATTCTCCTTCTTGCTGTTTAATTAAAATCAAGTCTGAAAGCTTCAACTCATCAATTCCAGCAAAGAAGTACCGGTGAAATTGCTTCTCAAGATCGGCCCAACCTCTGATAGAATTTGGTGGCAATGATGAAAACCATGTGAAGGCCAATCCAGTCAAAGACAATGGAAACAATCTAACTTTCAGAGCTTCTTCAGCCGATGCCTCCCCACATTGAGCTAAAAATCGGCTGATATATTCCCTCGTAGATATATCACCTTGCCCTGAAAATTGGAAAAAGTCTGGAATCTTGTATCGGCCTGGAAGTGGAACTCTATCAAACCATTCAGGACATGGCAGCCGATACACAGAAATATGTCCCTTAGGTCTAATTCCAAACTGTTCCTCTATTACTTTTGCAATCATATCGGCCCAATCTTCTTTAGACTGATATCTTTGAGTTTCTTCTGGCCGATATTGTTGATGTAGCTCTCCAGGCTGATGCTGATCTATTTGCCCCCCAAGCCAATGTCGTTGTTGCCGATGCTGAAATTGTTCGTCGATTTGCTCCCCAGTCTGATTTTTTAATGCAATAACTCTGGGAACTATCTTCTCGATCAAACCATGTAATGTACTCACCAATACTCCAGATCGATCAAACACAGTGCGACGAATGATTTCATCAACTGTCTTTTGAAGCGTCTCATCGTCCATCGGCTCTTCTTCTTCCTCTATCGGCTTGAGAGATTGTTCTTCCTTGGCCTTGACTTCCTTCTCAGACATCTTGTTGCAATTGTGGGTTCACGAGCCGTGTAAAAATCTGTTGTCAAAAACACGGTCCCACTGGGCGTGCCAAAAATGTGTTGACGCCGAATCCGTACCGCCGATGAGGATCCGGCGCGCGGACACACGAAGGCCTAGGGAGATCTGGTTAGCTCCAGTGCAGGTCCTAAAATTGATGAAGCGCGGGCGATGCCAGTCAGTTTGATCCTGCCACTGACAAGATATGCAAAATAGCAGAACAGAAAATCTATTGGCCGATAGGCCGATAGGGCAAAAACTATCGGCCGATAGCCGATAGCCAAAACAACCGATCGGCCGATGATAACATGATGATATAGCAATGTGATATAGCATAATCCAAATATAAAATAAACATTGATCTGAAGATTAAAGCACACATCGGCCAAAGGCATAAATTCTCAATAAGGAAATAAACAATAAATACTCTGTTGTCATCGGCCGGATCCAATCTATATGTAAAACTCTTGGGCCGATGCAATGTCCAGATAACTCACCGGCTGAAACCCCGATGAAACCCTTATTGGCAGCCAACAAGCAGGCTAGAGATTACGGTTCTAATCATGACTTAGTAGGTCAAACCGAACTGATGCAGCACTAAGTTTGAAAAGAAACGCAAGGCCTAGACAATCACGCCCTTGACTGATTTTCAGGGTGGTGGATACCTTAGCCAATCTAATCTAGCAAGGCGATTTAGTCGATACCGGCATAAACCCTAAAGCGAATCTCGGCCGATAAGACTAAATCGAGATGCCAAATCAGATTGACTAAGATATATGATAGTAGGTGCTTATGTTGACGAGATCAGAACGTCGAAGCCCTAGCCCTGACAGCGCAGGCAGCCATAACGAGACTTACCCCTCGTGGGAAGGGCATGAATTCGTCGAAGAAGACGAAAAGTAATGGTTGGCGATGCGCCGAAGTTGTATTGTTCATGAGATAATTTTACATGAACCTTGGGCTTACATATTAATACCCATAGACTAACAAAGACCCTAACAAATTACGATTCAAACTTTCCTAAAGATAAAAAGAAACAAATAAAGTCCTTGCCGGACACTAACACACTTTCCTAAAGATAAAGCAGAAAACTAACAAACTCTTCCTAATTAAGAGATACAAGCTGCATCCTTCTTGACCTCGGTCTTCTTTGGATAAGATCTTCCCGAATCTAATAAGAATCCGCTGCTGAAAATATGGATAACTCCTATTGGCCGCTTGTAGACCTTTGAAGCTGATACACAAACTAGGCTGATGATGACTTTGGGGCTTACCAAATTCTGGTGTTAACACATGGCCCCCAGTTTTGGAGTATGAGAAGTCATGCTTCAAAATTATTCTTGTCTTGATCGCCCCGAAACTGATTCTTCTCTTCTTCGTGACATCGGCTCTCATAAGCCGATACCGTCTGCACCAGATGAGCTAGGCTGTCAAACTCATAGAAGAAAAATCTGCCTTTGATAGTTTCTGACAACCCTTGGAATGCAAGTCCTACTAACTACTCATCATTTAAATTCACACCATAACATCGGCCACGGATATTACGAAACCTTTGATTATATTCCTCAGCTGATTCTCCTTCTTGCTGTTTAACTAAAATCAAGTCTGAAAGCTTGAACTCATCAATTCCAGCAAAGAAGTACCGGTGAAATTGCTTCTCAAGATAGGCCCAACCTCTGATAGAATTTGGTGGCAATGATGAAAACCATGTGAAGGCCAATCCAGTCAAAGACAATGGAAACAATCTAACTTTCAGAGCTTCTTCAGCCGATGCCTCCCCACATTGAGCTAAAAATCGGCTGATATATTCCCTCGTAGATATATCACCTTGCCCTGAAAATTGGAAAAAGTCTGGAATCTTGTATCGGCCTGGAAGTGGAACTCTATCAAACCATTCAGGACATGGCAGCCGATACACAGAAATATGTCCCTTCGGTCTAATTCCAAACTGTTCCTCTATTACTTTTGCAATCATAGTGGCCCAATCTTCTTTAGACTGATATCTTTGAGTTTCTTCTGGCCGATATTGTTAATGTAGCTCTCCAGGCTGATGCTGATCTATTTGCCCCCAAGCCAATGTCGTTGTTGCCGATGCTGAAATTGTTCGTCAATTTGCTCCCCAGTCTGATTTTTTAATGCAATAACTCTGGGAACTATCTTCTCGATCAAACCATGTAATGTACTCACCAATACTCCAGATCGATCAAACACAGTGCGACGAATGATTTCATCAACTGTCTTTTCAAGCGTCTCATTGTCCATCGGCTCTTCTTCTTCCTCTATCGGCTTGAGAGATTGTTCTTCCTTGGCCTTGACTTCCTTCTCAGACATCTTGTTGCAATCGTGAGTTCCACGAGCCGTGTAAAAATCTGTTGTCAAAAACACGGTCCCACTGGGCGTGCCAAAAATGTGTTGACGCCGAGTCTGTACCACCGATGAGGATCCGGTGCGCGGACACACGAAGGCCTAGGAGATCTGGTTAGCTCCAGTGCAGGTCCTAAAATTGATGAAGCGCGGGCATGCCAGTCAGTTTGATCCTGCCACTGACAAGATATGCAAAATAGCAGAACAGAAAATCTATTGGCCGATAGGCCGATAGGGCAAAAACGTATCGGCCGATACGCCGATAGCCAAAACAACCGATCGGCCGATGATAACATGATGATATAGCAATGTGATATAGCATAATCCAAATATAAAATAAACATTGATCTGAAGATTAAAGCACACATCGGCCAAAGGCATAAATTCTCAATAAGGAAATAAACAATAAATACTCTGTTGTCATCGGCCGGATCCAATCTATATGTAAAACTCTTGGGCCGATGCAATGTCCAGATAACTCACCAGCTGAAACCCCGATGAAACCCTTATTGGCAGCCAACAAGCAGGCTAGAGATTACGGTTCTAATCATGACTTAGTAGGTCAAACCGAACTGATGCAGCACTAAGTATGAAAAGAAATGCAAGGCCTAGACAATCAAGCCCTTGACAGATTTTCAGGGTGGTGGATACCTTAGCCAATCTAATCTAGCAAGGCGATTTAGTCGATACCGGCATAAACCCTAAAGCGAATCTCGGCCGATAAGACTAAATCGAGAAGCCAAATCAGATTGACTAAGATATATGATAGTAGGTGCTTACGTTGACGAGATCAGAACGTCGAAGCCCTAGCCCCGACAGCGCAGGCAGCCATAACGAGACTTACCCCTCGTGGGAAGGGCATGAACTCACCGAAGAAGACGAAAAGTAAAGGTTGGCGATGCGCCGAAGTTGTATTGATCATGAGATAATTTTACATGAACCTTGGGCTTACATATTTATACCCATAGACTAACAAAGATCCTAGCAGATTACGACTCAAACTTTCCTAAAGATAAAAAGAAACAAATAAAGTCCTTGCCGGACACTAACACACTTTCCTAAAGATAAAACAGAAAACTAACAAACTCTTCCTAATTAAGAGATACAAGCCACATCCTTGTTGAACTCGGTCTTCTTTGGATAAGATCTTCCCGAATCTAACAAGAATCCGACTGCTGAAAATATGGATAACTCCTATCGGCTGCTTGTAGACCTCCGAAGCCGATACACAAACTAGGCCGATGATGACTTTGGGGCATACCAAATTCTGGTGTTAACAGAATGTCACGCCCGGAAATTCATTACCAGAATTTCTGAAACTGAATGTGCATTTAATTCCCTGTCCAGGACTAGCCAGGGTACATAGACGACAATGTTGACATACAGATCCACGTCTTACAAACACAGTAAAAGTCTTACAGAAAATGCAGCGGAAAGACGAAAACAAACTAAACTAAGAGCAGGACTCTTGCAGCGGCTGGCACCATTCCACAAGCATCCTTGACGGCGGATGAAGCCTACTCCTCTAAGAAACCTCCATCAGATGCATAATCCTCTTCTGGGGTGGGGATAAATAAGCAAGGCTGAGTACTACCCACGGTACTTAACAAGTCATGCCGAAAAAGGAGGCATGATGCAAGATATTCCAAAGGAAAGCAGGGGTTTATTTGCATAAAGTAAGCATTTCAAAACAGTAGTTGAAAGTAGTAGTAAAACGTTGAATTAATTGATCAATATTAACCATCACTGTCCAACGCTACACCACGTTGCGACAGGCCCAAACCATCCACCTGAACTAAACCAGTTCCAGTAATTCCAGTTATTAAGAAGGTGGGACTAATCACGGTGAATCTGGTCGATCGCCCATAACCGCGGGTACGGCTATTCAAATAGTTCTACTCTAATTAGAGGTGTACATCTGTACCCACAAGACACAGCCTCAACATCATGTCAACCATATGTCGTGATACTGGAAAGTACCCGAATAGAGACTGTGACAGGACCCTTCGCATAACCCCATCTAACCAATCATACCACACCACAGGTTTCGCCCTCGCTCCCTATATCCAGCAGTGGGCAGCCCCCCCTCGTGCCACGGTGAATCCGGCAGCCGATCAACGGGTAAATCCCCCGCCGACCCAACTCCATCACGCCCACCCTAGCCTGGGTACGTCAGCTAGAGACAAGCTACACTACAAGTCCAACCGTTTCCCACGCTGGCATGTGGTACGCACGGTATTTCTTCCAAGGTTTCCCGCGAACCGGTCCTTAATTGCCATGGGTGCTTCCATCAAAACCATGCACCCACAGCCCACCATTAGCATATTTTAATTAAATATTATTACCATGGTATCTCCTAAAGCAAAGTGTCACCATAGGGACTATATTAATTAATTATTTAAGATGATCCCCTTTAATGAGCTAAGTTAGCTAAGCATGGCTAAGCACTCCTAAATCAGCGAACGAAGAATTAATTACCCAAGCTATCAAAGGTACAAGATAATCAATGTAATTGGCTTAGTACAATAGGTAATAACCCACATAAAATGACATTATGAAATAATGCATCATTTACAGAAAAATAAGGTTTTTGTAAATTTGGGCACAATATGATCAATGCGAAGCATGACTTGCCTTGCTCTTGAGCTGAAGCAACTTCTGCGACGATCTCAAAATAAACGGGAGCGTCGGAATTGCCGGAATCTACGCGACAAACAAAGCAAACAACAATACATGCTATATGTCTACTGAAACAAAGCACAAAACCATTTTTAGTGAATTCTCTGCATTTTTATGAATTTAATGGAATTTGAAAGGACTTAAACGGAGCTCGGATGAATTAGTTATGAATTTTTGAAGTTATTTGTGTTTTTACTAAAACAGAAAAACCCTAAATAATTTATTGCGCAATATTCCCCTAGGGCTGACATCATCAAGGGGCAGGGTGGCCCGGCCAGCGGGCCCCGCATGTCAGCAGCACAGATGCGCAGGTCCATGGTGGACTAGATCCACAGGACGGGCGGCCGGTGGTGTGCCACGCGGCGCACACGTGGCGCCGACGCGGCAGCCACGGGGCAGCCACGTGGGTGGCCTCGCGGGACGGAGGGGAGCAGCCGAGATCAGCCAAAGTGGCCAATCCGAGCTTGGCCGGGGCTCCCATGGCGCGCGTGGGCGGCGGGCAGCCGGGGCGGTACGGCCCCAAGCTCGGCCGGGGCTCCCATGACGCGCGCAGCGACCGGGCTTGGCCGGCGGCGGCAACCGGGAGGGAGGCGGCCGGAGGGAGGCGGCGCTCGCGGGCGAGGCAGGAGGCCACTCTCGCGGGCGCACGCACGGTAAGGAGAGACGGGAGAGAAAAAGGGGAAAAGGAGAGCTCACCAAGCCCACCGGAGGTGGGGAAGAAACGGCGGCAGCGGTGCTCCGGCGCAAAACCGGCAGCGCAAAGGCACGGCCGAGGAGCGGAGGCGGATGGCGAGCGCGGCGGCGGGGTCGGCGCGGCTCAGGGGCGGCACAACCGGTGGGGAGCGGCGGGGGGGGGNGCGGCCGGAGTTGGTGAAAGGCGGCGGAGCTAGGGCTCTACGATGTGACAGCGCTAGAGGGCACGAGGGCTTCGGGGCTTTGGGGAAAAAGAGAGGCGAGGATGCGGGGTTGGTTTTTGTAGGTGCGGGATGGACGGACGTGGCCGGGAACGGCCCGAATCCCACGCCGGAGTGGGGGAGAGCGGACTTTGGCGGTTGAGAGCGTGAGCGGGAGAGAGGGGCCGGGGCAGCTGGGCCGGCCCAGCGGGAGGAGGGGCGGTGCGCAAGGCGCGGGCGGCCTTGGGCCGGCCCGAGAGGGTGAGAGGGAGGGAGAGAGGGGATGGGCCGGCGGTGGGAGGAAGGAGAAGTGGGTCGGCAGCCCAAGGGTGGAAAAAGAAAGAAGGAAAAAAAAGGAAAAAGAATTTTCCCAGGGATTTATTTATTGCGCTTGAGATTTTTAATTGATTAAAATTATTTCTAGGGCTCTAAAAATTCCACTAAAAATCCTGTTAATGTATTTTGACATGGGGAACTCAAGAAAAATTTCACCATGCCATTTCCACTTATTTAATGCTTTATTTAATTGGATTTCTCTCTAGATTAATTACACAATTTCTCAGATAAATTATTAAACTTGATTTTTACGATTTAGGAGAACTTCAGGGTGTGACAAACCTACCCCCCTTAAACGGAATCTCGACCCCGAGATTCGGAGGTGCTGGCGAAGAGATGCGGATGGGCGGCCTTCAATTCATCTTCTCTTTCCCATGTGGCTTCTTCCTCAAAGTGATGGCTCCACTGAACTCTGCAGAACCTGGTAACTTTGTTTCTGGTTCTCCTCTCACTGGTTTCGAGAATACGGATTGGCTTCTCTCACAGGTCCTCTTGAATCTCGATCTGATTCGGGCTGGCATGCCCTTCCGGTACTCTCAAACATTTCTTCAACTACGAGACGTGAAACACATCATGTATACCAACCATGTTGGGTGGAAGCTCAAGTTGGTAGGCAACTTCTCCTCGACGTTCGTGGATCCTGTATGGTCCCACAAAGCGTGTTGCCAATTTTCCTCTAGTTTGAAAATGGTGTACTCCCTGAAGCGGTGTGACGCGAAGGTACACGTAGTCCCCTGCTTTGAAAACTAACTCCCTTCGACAATTGTCGGCATAGCTTTTCTGTCGAGACTGTGCGATTCTCAACCTTTCTCTGACGGTTCTGACCTTTTCTTCCGCGTCGCTCAAAACTTCAGTCCCAAACAGTTGTCGTTCTCTGGTCTGATCCCAAAAGAGCGGGGTACGGCACTTTCTGCCATACAACGCCTCAAATGGTGCCATCTGCAAGCTGGCTTCGTAGCTGTTGTTGTAGGAGAACTCAGCATATGGCAAACTCTTGTCCCATGCTCCTCCAAAATCGAGCGCACAAGCTCTGAGCATATCCTCGAGTATCTGGTTCACTCGCTCAGTCTGACCATCGGTCTGCGGATGGTAAGCCATGCTAAAATTGAGGTGAAGTGGCTTCCTCGATCCGATACGATTTTTTTAGGCACTTCGTGCAAACACATGATTCTTGCGAGGTAGAGTTCCGCTAGCTTCTTTCCGGAATAGGTTGTGTGCACAGGAATGAAATGAGCCACTTTCGTGAGTCGATCCACGATGACCCAAATAGAATCATGTCCAGACGACGTTCTTGGCAAACCGGTGATGAAATCCATTCCAATTTCTTTCCATTTCCATTCCGGAATTTGGAGAGGCTGTAACAATCCTGTAGGCTTTTGATGTTCTGCCTTGACTCGCTGACATACGTCACAGAGTGTGACAAATTTAGCAATTTCTATTCTCATGCTAACCCACCAAAATTTTTCTTTAAGATCCTGGTACATCTTGGTACTCCCAGGGTGAATTGAATACTGAGTTTGATGGGCTTCCGTGAGTATCAACTCCTTCAACTCCTTGTCTTTCGGGACGCACAGTCTTTCTCCCATCCATATCATGCCATGCTCGTCTTCGGAGAAATCTCGGGCCTTTCCGACCCTCATGTTCTTCTTGAGCTCTGCTATCTCCGGATCTTTAGCTTGAGCTGCTCGGACTCGCTCCACGAGCGTTGGTCGTGCTTCTAGAGAGGACGCGAACCCATGTTCAACAATACCGAGGTTCAGCCGTTCAAAGTCTTGTTGCAACTAGCTGCTCATCTCTTCCATACTGGTGGAATTACAGTAGCTCTTCCGGCTTAAAGCATCTGCCACTACATTCGCATTTCCGGGATGGTAGTGGATTCCTAGATCATAGTCTTTAATCAATTCCAGCCATCTTCGCTGACGGAGATTTAAGTCCAGTTGGGTGAAGATATACTTCAAACTCTTGTGATCCGTATACACCACGCAACGGTTCCCAATAAGGTAATGCCTCCAGATCTTTAGGGCATGTACCACTGCGGCTAATTCCAAGTCATGAGTGGGGTAATTATTTTCATGTGGACGCAGTGAAGCATATGCGACCACTTTGCCTTCCTGCATCAGCATGCATCCTAGCCCTTGGCGAGACGCGACGCAATAAACCTGAAAATCTTTCGTCTAGTCTGGCAGAATTAAGACTGGTGCCGTTACCAACTTCTTCTTAAGTTCCTCAAAACTTTTGTTGCATTTATCGGATCACTTGAATTTCTCATCCTTTTTCAGCAACTGTGTCATTAGCTTGGCAATATTGGAGAAGTTCTCAATGAACCGACTGTAGTATCCCGTGAGTCCCAGAAAACTCCTGATCTGCGAAACCGTGCGCGGAGGCTTCCACTTGGTAACCGACTCCACATTTGACGGGTCCACTGCCACTCCTTGAGCTATGATGATGTGGCCTAGGAACTGTACCTCCTTGAGCCAAAAGTCGCACTTGCTAACTTGGCATACAACTGATGCTCCTTCAAATTCTTGAGCGCTAAGCGAAGATGCTGCTCGTGTTCCTCCTTAGACTTGGAGTAGATGAGTATGTCATCGATAAAGACCACAACAAACTTGTCCAAGAATTCCATAAACACCTTGTTCATCAGGTTCATGAAGAATGCTGGTGCGTTAGTGAGTCCAAAGGACATAACTGTGCACTCGAACAATCCATACCGAGTGAGAAAGGTAGTCTTCGGTATGTCCACTTCTCGGATCCTCAACTGATGGTAGCCTGATCGCAGGTCTATCTTAGAGAGCACTGTTGCTCCTTTCAGTTGATCGAACAAATCATCAATCCTAGGCAACGGGTATTTGTTCTTAATAGTGACATCATTAAGTGCACGGTAATCGACGCACATCCTCTTGGTCTTCTCCTTCTTCTCCACAAAAATTACCGGAGCAACCCAAGGTGACGTACTCGGGCGAATGTATCCTTTCTGCAACTTGTTAACGACGGATTTCGGTAATCGACTTGGAAGTGAAAGAGGAAACCGAAGCAGAGAAGAAGGATTGAGTTGGAGTCGGACCAGGCTTCGTATCGGACCCGGTAACCGTATCGGACTGGGAGATGCTGCCAGAAAGAGTGTATCGGCCGATACGGATTCGATGTGATTGTTGGCCGATACGGGTTGTAAGTTGACAGAGTCAGCGTGGGCTTGGTTTGGACTCGAGATAAGCTTCAAGAAAGTTGCCAAATAGAGATAAAGCTCGGTTTTAGGCAATTGTATCTTGTAAATCAAGTAGGTTTAGATCTAATATGTGGCAAGAGTCTGCCGTAAAGACTTGTTGTTTGTTAGAGATAAGATCGTGTCCTACAAGGATCCTGTTGTAATCTCGGGTATAAATATCCCGGTAGTTTGTACATAGAAACTCTCTCACAATCCAATACAACAAACCAGTTCAATCTACTTTGGCGCATCGCCAACCCTCACAAGAGGTTGACCTTGACGAGTTCTTGCCTTCCCAGAGCAAAGGTAAGAACTCGTTGCCGACGATCGGCATCGTTGGGGCTAGCGTGTCGCTTTAGGCACGTTAAGCCTCGATGATGTGATCGTCGTCTATCATGTTTTGAGTAATCTTGACAGGCGTCTTAATTATGCTTCGCCGGCGATCTATTCGTTTTAGGGTTTATTGCCGACGACGGTTTAATTATTATGCTTGGTTAGATTGTTCAATGCATCTACCATCCCCAAAAGCAATCGACGGCTTGATTTTCTTTGTGTTAAGTTTTGATTCACACTTTGAGTTGCTATCGACCTTAGTCCTATTTTGAGATCTAACACAATGCCTGCTTTCGGTTGTAATTAAGGATATAACTGGGGTTTCAGCCAGTTTTATCTGATACACGTGTTTATTATAATGTTTTCATGTGTATCTGTCATCTACATTAAATGGATTGATTAATAGGAATGCATCTGTTATGGATAATTCTCTAGGGTTTATCTGTGATTGATATGTTTTTATTGGTTGATTGGTTCATGTAGATTTGCACTAGAGTATTAGCTAGTGTAGTTATCTTTATTGTTCTTATAGGCTGATGCCATTAATCGACAGCAAAATATTGTTGAAGGCCGATAAGATCTATGCTTTAATCTTGCTTTATCATGAGTAAGCCGATAGAGCTTTGCCCTATCGGCTGGGCTATGACAATGTGTCATCGGCCTATCGGCCGTTGTTTTCTGACATGGTTTACTTGTTTCTTGTTGATTACGGATCAAATCAACTGGCACGCTCTGCGTACAACTAGGCAAGCCATTTGGACCTGCACTGGCGTTAAGCAGATCGCCCAGGCTGCCGTGGTAACGCGGAACCCGTTTGGTTGCAAGGCGGGTCGAAATTCTGCGCCAACACGCTTTTGGCATGCCCAGTGGGACCTCAAGAACGCAAGCTTTGCAACAGCAACAAGAACATTCAAAATGTCAAAGCAGGCCGAGATCTCCGAGGATAACGTCGTCTCCGTAACCGTCGACCAGCTCAATGCAGAACAAAAAGCCGAGATGGACAAGCTGGTTGAGTAGTTCCAGAATATGTACCTACAGACATATTCTAGGACTCAGCAAGGCACCTTGATTCAAAAGTCTATGGTGATAATGCCGAGTCCTGGAGATGAAGCTGGCACGTCGGCGGTGGCACATGATCACACCGTCAAGACCGAGGATACCGCGGCGCTGACATTGCAAGACAGGATTGACCCCGCGGTTCACTCTGCGCTAGTCAACCAATCAGGGATCCTGGTGAACACATTGACCAATACGGTCAAATCGATCCTAGATGGGTCGATTGACCAGTACAAGCCTCAAGGCCCAATTTATCTCCAGGAGAATAAGTTTCCTGCCTATCGGACCTTGAGGAACGACCTGAGCACGACTCAGCAGACGGCGCCGATGGCACCCCCATCGGCGCAGCCAACAACAACACTGCCACGGGAGACAGGAGGGAGCCCTCAGCATGTCACGGGAGAACAATATGCACAATGGACCAAGGGGAAGCAACCAGTCATCGAGTTGATGCAGCAAGTTCCTGTTAATCAGCCATCGGCCGGACAGCCACAAGCCCCTGTGTTCAACAACCCTCCACCACAAGCTGCATACAACGCGCCACAAGGCTACCAGCAGTATACCACAGGGCAATACGGCGCGCAGAACCTTGATCACCATTACCAGCCATACTCTTCCATGCAGTATCAGGCAGAGGGCTTGCAACAATCATATCAGCAAGACCTCCCGCATCGGCCCACAGGATACTGGGCTGATATGATAGCTGAAGTGATGCGAGATCAGTTCGGCTTGAAGCCCAAGGAGAATTCTACGGTGTATCGGCACCCGTACCCCGAGGAATTTGACAGAGTGCCATTGCCAAGCCGATACAAGATCCTGGACTTCTCCAAGTTCTCCGAGCAAGACAATGTCTCGATGTATGAGCATGTGAGCCGATTCCTAGCACAGTGCGGAGAAGCATTGGCTATCAAGGCGTTGAGGGTGAGGTTTTTTCCTCTGTCCTTATCAGGGTCTACATTTACATGGTTTTCATCCTTACCCTGCAATTCCATCAGAGGATGGATAGATCTTGAGAAACAGTTTCACAGATATTTCTACAATGGTGTATAAGAAATGAAACTATCCGATCGCACCGCCATTAGGCAATGAGTTGACGAATCGGTCCCAGAGTATATCCAAAGGTTTAGGGACATAAGAAACAGATGTTACAGCCTCAGCTTGACCAATTCTCAATTGGCCGATCTGGCGTTTCAAGGATTACTCGGGCCGATACGAGAGAGGTTCTCGTCACAGGAATTTGACAGTCTAGCTCAGCTAGCACAGAGGGTATTAGCCCACGAGCAACGATTCCAGGAGGCAAAGAAGTTTGCAAAGAAGATCAATACGATCTATCAGTATGCCTCCGACGATGATGATTCGGAAGATGTCGATGTCGACCTGGCCGAGTGGGCCCGGATGAGGAAGCCAACAACATGCCAGTGGGCAAAAAAGGGTGACAAAGAAGACAAGTTTGACTTCGATATCAACAAGGCCGATAAGATATTTGATCTACTGTTGCAAGAAAAGCAAATTCAACTGCCAGTAGGTCATGTATTGCCATCGGCGAAGAAATCAAGAAGAGAAGCATAACTCTTATTCACACCATACCAATGAATGCAAGATCTTCAGACAACAGATCCAATCGGCTATCGAACAAGGCAGAATTAAGATCGATGACGCCAAGAAGCCGATGAAGATAGAAGGACACCCGTTCCCAATCAACATGGTGCGGGCAGACAGGGCCGACGGCGGTGGCCATCGGACTGGCAAGCGACCTTATCAGACCTTTGAGGGCCTAATCAGAAAGTACCAGCGGAGGCAGGAAGAACAAGCTCAAAACTACGTCGATTAAGACAACTCTTACGACCCACATTGGGAGTGCGAGTTTTTCCGGTTCTACTGGAATAAGGGGATGAGGTTGCCATCCATCCAGGAGTGCCCTGCGTGCAATGAGGCAAAAGATTCCTATCAGGGCAGCTCAAGCAGGCAAGCGCATCGGCCGGCCAAGCAAAGAAAATCTTTGCATGAAAGGCAGGGGCCGATGCGCCAAGAGCAACAGATCGAAGCCAAGGAGCAGATCCAGAACCCCAATGGTGCCCAGGCGATGTGTTCAGCAAGGCACAAAAACGGTGGGTTCAGAGACTAAGGAGGAAGGAGCAAATCCAAGAGCAACAGTCGACAATAGCCCATCAGAAAGAGTGGAGGATAAAATCCACAGTGGTCACGGCCGATGAGGGCACCTCCAATACAGCTCGGGCTTCTGCGGCTTCAAAAGGTAAAGGAGTGGCATCGGCGTCTGTTAACATGGTTTTTATTCTGCCAGTAGAATACAGCGTGCAGGCGGCCGATGAAGCAATGGCTGGCGACGAACTATCTTTGGCTAGACTACAGTTGGCACTAGACCAAGCCATATTCGACAAGCCAGCTGACGACAACCACAGGCACCTGCGGCCGTTATACATCAAGGGATTTATCAACTGGCGGCCGATGACGAAGATGCTGGTCGATGGCGGCGCGGCGGTCAATTTGATGCCATACACAACCTTCAGGAAGCTTGGAAAAGTACCTGAAGACCTTATCAAGACCAATATGGTGTTAAAAGACTTTGGTGGCAACGCTTCTGAGGCGAAGGGGGTGCTCAACGTGGAACTCACCGTGGGCAGCAAGACGATACCCACAACCTTCTTCGTCTTCGATGGAAAGGGTTCCTACAGCTTGTTGTTGGGACGAGACTGGATCCATGCAAACTGTTTCGTCCCTTCAACAATGCATCAATGTTTGATACAATGGCAAGGGGACCAGGTCGAGATCGTGCAGGCCGATCGGTCAGTACAGGTGGCCAATGCCGATCTCGTAGTTTGGGAGATGGAGGGAATCGATTGCTTGTCCGGGCGAGTCTGGGACGCTGATTTCCTCAAAGTAACTAATTGTGATATCGAGACGATTGAAGATCAAGACAAGCAGTTGCTTTAACAAAGATGTACCATCCACCGTCCAAGACGAACAAACTAGTCCCTACACAGACGATGCGGTGGATGAGTTAGATGGAAAATTGGGACAAGGCTTTACGTCGGCCGATCAGCTCGAGGAAGTTGATATAGGAATAGGTGATAAGCCTAGGCCGACGTATGTAAGTGCAAACCTACCAAAGGAATATAAGAATAATTTGATAAATCTTTTGAAAGAGTTCGTAGATTGTTTTGCATGGGAATACCATGAGATGCCAGGATTAAGCCGATCGATTGTAGAACATCGGCTGCCTATCAAACCAGGCTATCGGCCGTTTAAACAAGTGCCTAGGAGATTTAAGGCCGATATGCACGAAGCTATCAAGGCAGAGATAACAAGACTTTACGACTCCAACTTTATCAGACCCTGCCGATATGCAGAGTGGATTTCCAACATAGTTCCAGTGTTAAAGAAAAACGGCAAGCTTAGGGTCTGCATCGACTTCAGAGATTTGAATAAAGCTACACCAAAAGATGAATACCCTATGCCGCTGGCCGATCTGCTAGTAGATGCCGCATCTGGACACAAAATCATCGGTTTCATGGATGGAAACGCAGGCTACAACCAGATTTTTATGGCTGAAGAAGATATACACAAGACCGCCTTCCGGTGTCCGGGGGCAATCGGCCTGTATGAGTGGGTTGTTATGACTTTCGGCTTGAAAAACGCTAGAGCTACTTACCAGAGGTCTATGAATTATATTTTCCATGATCTTATCGGCCCACTGATTGAGGTCTATATTGACGACGTCGTCGTGAAGTCCAAGGAGTACGACATGCACCTAGCCGATTTATGCAAGGTACTAGAAAGAGCGAGGAAATATGGTTTAAAGATGAACCCTAACAAGTGTGCCTTTGGCGTATCGGCCGGTCAGTTTCTGGGTTTCTTGGTCCATGAAAGAGGTATTGAGATCACGCAGAAGAATATTGATGCCATAAAAAATATCAAGCCTCCAACAAACAAAACCAAGTTACAATCTCTACTCGGGAAGATCAACTTCGTCCGGCGTTTCATATCAAACCTGTCAGGCAGAATAGAACCATTCACTCCATTATTGAAGATAAAGGACAATCAGGAGTTCGTATGGGGTGATAGGCAACAGAAAGCACTGGACGATATCAAAGAATATTTAAGTTCTCGCCCAGTCTTAATCCCTCCACGGAAAGGGTTTCCATTTAGGCTATACCTATAGGCCGATGAGAAATCCATCGGCTCAGTCTTGGTTCAAGACATTGATGGCAAGGAACGAGCTATTTTTTATCTCAGCAGGAGGTTGTTAGATGCCGAGACAAGGTACACGCCGGTGGAGAAATTATGTCTGTGCTTGTATTTTTCATGTATTAAGTTAAGGCATTATTTACTTTCCAATGAATGCATCGTGGTCAGTAAGGCCGATGTGATGAAATACATGCTATCAGCCCCTGTTTTAAAAGGAAGAATTGGGAAGTGGATTTTTGCTCTAACAGAGTTTGACCTCAGATATGAATCGGCCAAAGCAATCAAAGGACAAGCCCTGGCCGATTTCATTGTTCAACACAGGGATGATTCAGTCGCATATGCAGACATCGTGCCATGGACGCTGGTATTTTGATGGATCTGTCTGTCGACATGGATGCGGTATCGGCCTGGTCATTATATCCCCTCGGGGGGCAAGCTTCGAATTTGCTTTTACTATCAAGCCTTATTACACAAACAATCAAGCAGAGTACGAAGCGGTGCTTAAAGGCTTGCAGTTATTACAAGAAGTCGAGGCCGATTCCGTAGAGATCATTGGTGATTTACAACTGGTAATTAATCAACTTTCTGGTGAGTATGAATGCAAAGATGATATCCTCAAAGTCTACAATGAAGAGTGCAAGGTGTTGCTTCAAGCATTCAAGATCGTGACAATGAGGCATATACCCACGAAGCAAAACTTCGAGGCCAATGATCTGGCTCAAGGGGCATCGGGATACAGGCCGATGGCCAAGGATGTACAGGTTTGAGTCGCCGCCGTGGACGCCGACGATTGGAGATTTGCTATCGTTGATTATTTGAAGAATCCTTCCCAATCGGCGTCACGGAAGATGAAATACAAAGTATTGCAGTATGTTCTGTTAGATAATGACTTATACCATCGGACGGTTGATGGTGTCTTGCTCAAGTGTCTAGGTCCTGAGGAGGTCAAAATTGTTATGAGCGAGGTCCACGAAGGGATTTGTGGAACACATCAATCGGCCCATAAAATGAGATGGCTGTTGAAACACATTGGCTATTTTTGGCCGACAATGCTAGAGGATTGTTTCAAATATTATAAAGGATGTCAAGATTGTCAGAAATTTGGAGCAATTCAGCGAGCACCGGCATCGGCTATGCATCCAATCATAAAGCCGTGGCCGTTTCGTGGATGGGGAATAGATATGATCGGCCAAATTAACCCGCCATCAAGTAAGGGGCACAAATATATCTTGGTGGCTACAGATTACTTCACAAAGTGGGTTGAGGCCGTTCCCCTTAAGAAGGTTGATTCCAAAGATGCGATTCAGTTTGTCAAGGAATATATCATATATCGGTTTGGGTTACCTCAGACAATAACCACCGATTAGGGATCAATCTTCGTGTCCGACGAGTTCGTCCAGTTCGCCGACAGCGTGGGCATTAAATTATTAAATTCTTCTCCTTACTACGCGCAAGCTAATGGGCAGGCAGAGGCTTCTAATAAGACTTTAATCAAGCTAATCAAGAGGAAAATCGACGAACAGCCGAGGCAATGGCACGCGACGCTGGTCGATTCCCTTTGGGCGTATCGGATGGCTTGCCATGGTGCGATTCAACTACCTCCGTATCAGTTGGTTTATGGACATGAAGCTGTACTACCATGGGAAACCAACATCGGCTCAAGAAGGATTGCTTTGCAAGACGACTTGACAGCCGATGAGTACTATCATCTTATGGGTGATGAGTTGGATGACTTGACGCATGTCCGATTGCGTGCAGTGGAGAAAATAAAGCGCGATAAGGATCGAGTTGCTCGTCATTATAATAAAAAAGTTGTTGCCAAGTCATTTGAGGAAGGGGATCTTGTATGGAAGCTAATAATGCCGATTGGTTCCAGAGATAATAAATTCGGCAAGTGGTCACCTAATTGGAAAGGTCCTTTTCAGATTCATCGATGTGTCCCTCACAATGCTTATTTGCTTAAGGGGCTAGATGGTGGGATTTATGGACGAGCTCTTAATGGCAAGTACTTAAAGAAATATTATCCTAGCGTCTGGATTGATTCATGATCGGCCCCTCAGCCGATTTATGATAACAGCCGATGTGCTATGCATCGTCTCTAGATGGCCGATATATACTATCGTCCTTAGTTCAAATTTTACAACATGAGCCCTCATCTTCTAAAATTTTGGGGGCATATATATATATGACTTTTTGCATAATTTTTGCAGAATTTTTTGGAATTTCAAGGAATTTTTCCGACTTGGCCTTTTTCGGAATATGTTACATCACCCGATGAAATCTGCAATAGCTGTGATGGCTCTACGGCGAATCTGCTCGATATCTTCTATGACTTGGGCGTCATCGGCCGTCGACCCTGGGATTGGCTTCAATGATTTGCTCAGGGTCGCAAGGTACTTGGCCGATGCCTTTAACTTTGCCGTTTGGTCTTCTATAGCCTTGGGTGATGCAGCTATCCCGGCCTGGACTTCTTGGATTTCCTTGCGAGTTGCTTCTAGCTTGGAGATGAGGTCTGCTTCGAGGCGTTGGAGTTCTTCAAGTCTGTTCTTCAAGACAATCGGCTCCACAGCTAGCTCATCCAATCTGGTCTTGTTAGAATTGACTTGAGCCTTGCTAGCGGATAAGGCCAATTCCAGGCTTTCGCGTTCCCGCCTGTCCGCAATCCTTTCTTTAGCTTGATGAAGCTTGAAGCGATATTGTTCCAAGAAGATGGCCGGTGTCAGGATCTCCATCAGACCTTCAGGCAGTTGATCTTGAATTGCTTGTACTCTAATCCTGATGGGAGTGCAATCCTCCACCAAGAACTCTAGAGAGGATTCCAGCCAATTGGCAATGTCGGCTAGCTGGTTCTTTAGCGCGTCGGAGATCGATGTGTTGGTTGTGGTAGGAGGTTCCTCGTCTTCATCATCAAGAAACTGGCCGATATCAAAGGAGAACATATCGGCTAGGTTATGCAAATATCAATATGGGTCAAGGTTAGCCTTGTCTAGTAGGGATCAGCGAAAAAAGGATCAGAGTAATCCTGGTTACCTGTGTTGGAGCGTCAGTGGTGCTTGCATCGGCTTGGTCGTCAGTTTTGGCCTTCTTGCTGGATTTTTGGGATTTGCCCTTGGCTGGTGCTTTCCTCTTGGGATTTTCTTTAATCATCGGCCCTTGAAGTAGCGTTGAAACCTTTGGGGCAGTAAGGCCGATGATGGATTCCAGGATAGTTGATCCTGATGGAGCTATGGCTTGAGCATAAAAGATTTTCCGTCCACTATTGCTCACGGATGGTGTCGGCCCGTCTGGGACTTGAGGGCTGATACCCTGGATAAGCTCTGTCACATAAAATCTGGCCGATTGGTGGAAAATATGAGCGGCCCATTCTTGCCACCATGACTGGAAGTTGATATGAACGAAGGCGCTCAAATGCAATCGGTCGCAGTCGCCAAGATTTGGGAGTTTGATTTCTAGTGCTTTGCTCATGACCAGCGTCGATAGGACTGTGCCTCTGCTCTCTAGGAGTCTATGAAGATACAAATTGTTGGGGAGTTGTCCAAGCCCGCACTGTCTAGCAGCTACCATTGGATTGTAAAACTCATAAGACAGGCTGGTGCTTCTTCCTTGAAATATGCCTACTGGGAGCAAGCATGGGGTGAGGCCGATCATTAATAGTTCCCTTGACTCCATGTCATCATTTACCAAGCTCAATTGAAGATCGTCAGGGAGTTCAAAATCTTAGTCCGAGGTGTAGATAAACATGTCTATCCTAACTGATGGAGGGCCGGTGTAGAATCGGATGAACCATGTAGACATGTCTTCGGCCGATTGGTCTGCTCCTGGGTAAACGGAGGCTGCTTCCCCATAGGACATGCATCTTCTGGTCCTGGGATCTTCGTGATCGGCATATTTTGATGGGAAGCAAGAGTCCGACAGTGGTAGCCGATCAACTATGGTGTTGGTGTGGATGGTGAGCCAAAGCTGAATAAACCACCATGGTCCTCCATGAGCCAACGTTTGCTTCAACATTAAGTCTTGAGTGGAGCTATGGAGTAGCCGATAGACAGCTCCCAAGAGGTATCGGCCAAGAGGAATTTGCTTCTTGTCGGCCAAAGCTTGAGCCAAGTGTTGACAATTTGTAGTAGGGCCAAAGGTCGATCCGCAGAAGACGAATCTTTCCAACCACAGTGTCAGGAAAGCCACATGTTCTCTTTCCAAGACTGATCCTTGTTCCATGTGTTCAGAGATATATCCGGACCAGCCTCCGATCTTCTTGGTTTTCAATTTGTAACTGCTGTTCACCAGGAGGCTGAAGGGATTGATTTCGGAGTCAATGTTCAATCCTGTTAGTATCTTGACATCAATCAGAGTTGGGGTCATTGGACCTTGTTTGAACAGGAAGGCGTTTAAGGTACTAGACCAGAAGTAACTGGCGGCCGACATGAGTGGCTCGTTTTTCTTGGTATCGGCCAGGGATAAAGTAATGCATTGGTCGATTCCTATTTTGTCCCAGTGGATTTGTTTGGCTGCAGCGATTCTTTTATGCCAGGTTCTATATCCGTTAAGCTTCGACGGCCAAGATCTGAAGGTATGTTTCCATGAAGAAACATTGGGCTTGGCTTGCCTAAAGGGGATTCTGTCTGTTTCAACATTAATCAGCCAAGTTGGGTCGCAGTCACCCATGGGGCCTAGTAAGAAGCGATGTGATTTGTCGTCGGTGGGGATCAGGATTTGGTTTTTGAAGACCTAGGTCATAAGAACGACGATGAAAATATAAGACCCGAGAGGCAAAATTTTGAATCCCTAGTTTGAAGAAATCGGCAAAAAAGTGAGAATGTGGATTTAGAAGGGATTGACTTACCACAGGGACCTCGGATGCGTAGAACGGAGCGGAGGCCATTGTTGTCGTCGAAAGGGGTCGCTGTTGAGGGGGTCGATGTCGACGGGACGTCGAGGGGCCGCCGGAGTTGAGGAACACGAAGAGATTGTCGAATCGACGGCGGAGGGATGTGAATCTGGATTTGTGTGGTTTTCAGCCAAGTTCTAGTAAGGAAGTCGATGGGTTCCTCGGAGCTAATTCCGCCACATTATATAATGAAGCGGAATTGGGAGGCATGTGTTAACGACGGATTTCGGTAATCGACTTGGAAGTGAAAGAGGAAACCGAAGCAGAGAAGAAGGATTGAGTTGGAGTCGGACCAGGCTTCGTATCGGACCCGGTAACCATATCGGACTAGGGAGGTGCTGCCAGAAAGAGTGTATCGGCCGATACGGATTCGATGTGATTGTTGGCCGATACGGGTTGTAAGTTGACAGAGTCAGCGTGGGCTTGGTTTGGACTCGAGATAAGCTTCAAGAAAGTTGCCAAATAGAGATAAAGCTCGGTTTTAGGCAATTGTATCTTGTAAATCAAGTAGGTTTAGATCTAATATGTGGCAAGAGTCTGCCGTAAAGACTTGTTGTTTGTTAGAGATAAGATCGTGTCCTACAAGGATCCTGTTGTAATCTCGGGTATAAATATCCCGGTAGTTTTTACATAGAAACTCTCTCACAATCCAATACAACAAACCAGTTCAATCTACTTCGGCGCATCGCCAACCCTCGCAAGAGGTTGACCTTGATGAGTTCTTGCCTTCCCAGAGCAAAGGTAAGAACTCGTTCCCGACGATCGGCATTGTCGGGGCTAGCATTTCGCTTTAGGCACGTTAAGCCTCGATGATGTGATCGTCGTCTATCATGTTTTGAGTAATCTTGACAGGCGTCTTAATTATGCTTCGCCGGCGATCTATTCGTTTTAGGGTTTATTGCCGATGACGGTTTAATTATTATGCTTGGTTAGATTGTTCAATGCATCTACCATCCCCAAAAGCAATCGACGGCTTGATTTTCTTTGTGTTAAGTTTTGATTCACACTTTGAGTTGCTATCGACCTTAGTCCTATTTTGAGATCTAACACAATGCCTGCTTTCGGTTGTAATTAAGGATATAACTGGGGTTTCAGCCAGTTTTATCTGATACACGTGTTTATTATAATGTTTTCATGTGTATCTGTCATCTACATTAAATGGATTGATTAATAGGAATGCATCTGCTATGGATAATTCTCTAGGGTTTATCTGTGATTGATATGTTTTTATTGGTTGATTGGTTCATGTAGATTTGCACTAGAGCAGTACCTAGTGTAGTTATCTTTATTGTTCTTATAGGCTGATGCCATTAATCGACAGCAAAATGTTGTTGAAGGCCGATAAGATCTATGCTTTAATCTTGCTTTATCATGAGTAAGCCGATATAGATTTGCCCTATCGGCTGGGCTATGACAATGTGTCATCGGCCTATCGGCCGATCGGCCGTTGTTTTCTGACATGGTTTACTTGTTTCTTGTTGATTGCAGATCAAATCAACTGGCACGCTCTGCATACAACTAGGCAGGCCATTTGGACCTGGACTGGAGTTAAGCAGATCTCCCGAGCCGCCGTGGTAACGCGGAACCCGTTTGGTTGCAAGGCGGGTCAAAATTCTGCGCCAACACAACTGCTCATCAACTTGCTTCTTGACTTCTGCCAATTCATTGGCTCCCATCCTGTAAGGTCTCTTGTGTATCGGAGCGGTTCCTGGTACTAAGTCGATCCGAAATTCGATCTCTCTTTTAGGTGGCATCATCGTCAGATCGTCCGGAAAGACTTCATGATACTCTTTTACAATTGGGATATCCTCCAACTTCTTAGGGGTTTTCACCACCTTGGCGTCTGATTCCTCGGTGGCGGTCTGATTCAAGCTCACTACAGTCTTCTGTGGTGCGGGAGATTTAAAAGTGATCTTTTTGTCCCTGAGCGTTGATCAACGTGATGGTGCGACTTGCGCAATCGATCACTCCCTTGTGCCTCCTTAGTCAATCCATCCCAAGAATGACAACTAGGTCTTTCGATTCAAGAAGGATAAGGTTGGTTAGAAATTGTGACCTTTGGATCTCTATGGTCACTAAGGGGCAGTAGTGAGCGGTGTTCATGTTGTTACCAGGGGTATGAACCCGCATAGGTATCTTAAGTTCCACTACTGATAACCCATGTGCCCCAGCAAAATGCTTGGAAATAAAGGAGTGTGTTGCGCCAGAATCAAACAATACTGTAGCAGGAGTTGAGTTGACGGGAAACATACCCAGTACGACGTCTGGTGCTGCTTGGGCTTCCTCGGCCGAGGAAGATTGACTCGTGCTTGCACAAACTGGGACCTGGCGCGCTTGGGCTTCGGGCACTTGTCAGCGAAATGTCCAAGCTCGTTGCAGTTGAAGCACGTCACTGGTTTTCCTCCAGGGTCTCTCCTGGGTTGAGCCGGCTAAGTCGGCTGTGCAGGTGCCATTGGAGGGCGTGGAGTTGGGTTGCGATGGTGTTGTCCACCACTATTGTTAGTGCCACTGCTGCTGCTGGAGTGGAAGTTCCCAGAGTTGTATGGCTGGTGCTGGCGGACGATCATGGTGGAAGGTCCACCCTGCTGTCCGGGCACTAAGCGGGGTCTCTGATTGTTGCCCTGGTGTGCCTTGAATTGGGCCGCTTTCCTCTTGCGGTCCATCTTGTTGCGCTAGTCTTCTTGACGAATGGCCTTGTCAACCAGCTTCTCGAAGTCGGCATAGTCTCCCGAAATCAGCTGGTTGGTCAGCTCATCATCCAGGCTGGACAGAAACTTTTCCTATCGCTCGGCGTCGGTGCACACGTCTTCTGGGGCGTAACGCGCGAGACGGTTGAACTCGTGGAGATACTCCGTCACCATCCGGTTACCTTGATGGAGTGATCTGAATTCCCTCTTCTTCTAGGCCATGATGCCGTCAGGAATTTGAGCTTTCCTGAAACTGCGGCAGAATTCCGCCCAAGTGACTTCCATTCCGGGCTACGGGTGACCAAATAATTATCCCACCATGCTGAGGCGGGACCCTGCAACTGGTGGGTGGCAAAGGCGACCTTCTCTTGGTCGTTGCGTTGAAGAAGGTTGAGTTTCTTCTCAATGGCATCGAGCCAGTCATTCACCTCCATGGGGTTGGTAGTACTTGAGAAAGTTGGTGGCCGGATGCGAAGGAACTCTGGCAGCTTGGATTGGGGTGGCGGACCAAACTGTTGGTTCTGCTGAGCCTGCTGCTGCTGCTGGGCCTATTGTTGCATTTGCTGCATCATTTGTTGTTGCATCTGTGGGTGTTGCTGCTGCATTTGTTGCATCATGGTAGTCATCATTTGTGTCTGAGCTGCCAACACTTGCGCGATCGTCGGGTTTTCCGGTGGTGGTGGTGGTGGAGCGTTGTTATGTGCTCCATTGGCCTGTGATCCCGCCGATGGATCCTCCTGTCCGCTGGTGTTACCACTCGTTCTTGTGTTAACCATCTGAAGGAGAAGAACCGGCAGAAAGAGATGGACAAGAAAGAAAACAGACTGCTCAGCAACTGAGCTCTAATATATTAATTTAACTATAATTGTTCTGATATAATTTAAAACACTCCAAAACAGCAAGCAAAAGTCCTTAATAAGATCGCCATACCATAGGCACATGGTATCGACCATCGGCTAAACCCCAAGCAACAAACCTAGCACATAGAATCTAACAAGAAATCAAACAAAGAAAAACGGAAAAACTAAGGGTAACGAGCCTAATGCTCAGAACGGCTTCTGCGGTTGGTGCGTAGGGGGAAAACCTGCCATCCACAGAGGACAAGGGATGGGAATCAATGCATGCTCAAATCCAACTTTTAAAAAAACAATTTTAAAGGACTCGAGTAACAAAAGAAAATTTTTGATGCAAGGAACATTTTTTCAAAAATCCCAAAGACCACAGATCCCGAATTTTTCCCAAAACAATTTCAAATTAAGGGAAAATGCACATGAAAAAGTTTTAGAGGCCTCTTAGGGTTTCCAGTTGGCTTGTCCTACGGTCAAGGTCGGCTCTGATACCAACTTGTCACGCCCGGAAATTCATTACCAGAATTTCTGAAACTGAATGTGTATTTAATTCCCTGTCCAGGACCAGCCAGGGTACACAGACGACAATGTTGACATACAGATCCACGTCTTACAAACACAGTAAAAGTCTTACAGAAAATGCAGCGGAAAGACGAAAACAAATTAAACTAAGAGCAAGACTTTTGCAGCGGCTGGCACCATTCCACAAGCATCCTTGACGGCGGACGAAGCCTACTCCTCTGAGAAACCTCCATCAGACGCATAATCCTCTTCTGGGGTGGGGATAAATAAGCAAGGCTGAGTACTACCCACGATACTCAACAAGTCATGCCGGAAAAGGAGGCATGATGCAAGATATTCCAAAGGAAAGCAGTGGTTTATTTGCATAAAGTAAGCATTTCAAAACAGTAGTTGAAAGCAGTAGTAAAACGTTGAATTAATTGATCAATATTAACCATCACTGTCCAACGCTACACCACGTTGCAACAGGCCCAAACCATCCACCTAAACTAAACCAGTTCCAGTAATTCCAGTTATTAAGAAGGTGGGACTAAACACGGTGAATCTGGTCGATCGCCCATAATCGCGGGCACGGCTATTCAAATAGTTCTACTCTGATCAGAGGTGTACATCTGTACCCACAAGACATAGCCTCAACATCATGTCAACCATGCGTCGCGATACTGGAAAGTACCCGAATAGAGACTGTGACAGGACCCTTCGCATAACCCCCTCTAACCAATCGTACCACACCATAGGTTTCGCCCCCGCTCTCTATATCCAGCAGCGGGCAGCCCCCCCTCGTGCCATGGTGAATCCGGCAGCCGATCAACGAGTAAATCCCCCGCCGACCCAACAACATCACACCCACCCTAGCCTGGGTACGTCAGCTAGAGACAAGCTACACTACAAGTCCAGCTGTTGCCCACGCTGGCTTGTGGTACGCACGGTATTTCTTCCAGGGTTTCCCGCGAACCGGTCCTTAATTGCCATGGGTGCTTCCATTAAAACCATGCACCCACAGTCCACCATTAGCATATTTTAATTAAATATTATAACCATGGTGGCTCCTAAACCAAAGTGTCACCATAGGGACTATATTAATTAATTATTTAAGATTATCCCTTTTAATGAGCTAAGTTAGCTAAGCATGGCTAAGCACTCCTAAATCAGCGAACGAAGAATTAATTACCCAAGCTATCAAAGGTACAAGATAATCAATGTAATTGGCTGAGTACAATAGGTAATAACCCACATAAAATGACATTATGAAATAATGCATCATTTATAGAAAAATAAGGTGTTTGTAAATTTGGGCACAATATGATCAATGCGAAGCATGACTTGCCTTGCTCTTGAGCTGAAGCAACTTCTGCGATGATCTCAAAATAAACGGGAGCATCGAAATTGCTGGAATCTACGCGACAAACAAAGGAAACAACAATACATGCTATAAGTCTACTGAAACAAAGCACAAAACCATTTTTAATGGATTCTCTGCATTTTTATGAATTTAATGGAATTTGAATGGACTTAAATGGAGCTCGGATGAATTAGTTATGAATTTTTGAAGTTATCTCTGTTTTTACTAAAACAGAAAAACCCTAAATGATTTATTGTGCAATATTTACCTAGGGCTGACATCATCAAGCGGCGGGGTGGCGCCGGCCAGCGGGCAACGCATGTCAGCGGCACAGATGCGCAGGTCCATGGTGGACTAGGTCCACGGGACGGGCGGCCGGTGGTGTGCCACGTGGCGCAGACGTGGCGCCGACGTGGCAGCCACGGGGCATCCACGTGGGCGGCCACGCGGGACGGAGGGGAGCGGCCGAGATCGGCCCAAGTGGCCAATCCGAGCTCGGCCGGGGCTCCCATGGCGCGTGTGGCGACCGGGCTCGGCCGATGGCGGCGACCGGGAGGAAGGCGGCCGGAGGGAGGCGGCGCTCGCGGGCGCGCGCACGGGAAGGAGAGAGGGGAGAGAAAAAGGGGAAAAGGAGAGCTCACCGAGCCCACTGGAGGTGGGGAAGAAACGGCGGCGGAGGTGCTCCGGCGCGAAACCGGCGGCGCCAAGGCACGGCCGAGGAGCGGAGGCGGATGGCGAGCGTGGCGGCTGGGTCGGCACGGCTCAGGGGCGGCGCAACCGGTGGGGAGCAACGGCCGGAGTTGGTGAAAGGCGGCAGAGCTAGGGCTCGACGATGCGACAACGCTAGGGGGCACGAGAGCTTTGAGGCTTTGGGGAAAAAGAGAGGAGAGGATGCGGGGGTGGTTTTTGCAGGTGCGGGGTGGAAGGACGCCAGAGTGGGGGAGAGAGGAGAGAGAGAAGCGGCCGGGGTTGGCGGATCCCGCCCCTCTCGCGCGGCGGGAGCGAGCGGAGTGGGGGCGCGGGCAGCGGTTGTTGCGCGCACGTGCGCAGGACACGCGGGCGCGGGAGGCCGGGGGAGAGTGGGTGCGGATGGCGCGGTTGTGGGCGGGCGAAGCGGCCGGTGCGGGCGGCCGGAGGTGGGGGACAACCCCGACAGGTGGGGCCCACCGGTTGGCGGCCCGGACCGGGAGGGAGGGAGAGCAGACTTTGGCGGGTGAGAGCGCGAGCGGGAGAGAGGGGCCGGGGCAGCTGGGCCGGCGGCCCAAGGGAGGAAAAAGAAAGAAAGAAAAAAAAGGAAAAAGAATTTTCCCAGGGATTTATTTATTGCGCTTGAGATTTTTAATTGATTAAAATTATTTCTAGGGTTCTGAAAATTCCACTAAAAATCCTGTTAATGTATTTTGACATGGAGAACTCAAGAAAAATTCCACCATGCCATTTCCACTTATTTAATGCATTATTTAATTGGATTTCTCTCCAGATTAATTACACAATTTCTCAGATAAATTATTAAACTTGATTTTTACGATTTAGGAGAACTTCAAGGTGTGACATGGAATGGGAATATGATGATAATTATGGCTTGCTACCGGGAAGGTGCAAGTTGATGTTTATGGCTTATAATGATGATGATGAGGAAAAATGATGATTATATTTCTATAATGATTTATATGGGTCATCGTGCTTTACTCTATATACTTGTCTTACAAATGCTTTACAAAAGTTACCGTTTGTGAAGTATTGTGAAACAACTTAGCTTTATGCAAATGAACCTACAGATCACCGTTCTTTGATATTTAGAGCTTGCATGTATGTAGTATTGTATTTCCTTGCCAGTACATTAATGTGGTTAATGTACTGACACTTGTATCTTTTGTGGGTTGTTTGTCTAAATTGTTTTGCAGGTATAGTTGAGTGCTGCGGGTTTCGTTGTTCTTTCAAAATGGTTCATTAGGGGTCTGCCCCTAGTCGGATTGCTTAAGGGTCTTGGGTAATTAAGCTTTCGTGCGAACCCTTAATTATAAGGCCGTTTGGCCATATATCTCGTAGACTTAGTTTCTAAATTAATAGTGTGCTAGTACTCCGTGTTTATGATATGAATATCATTTGCTTTGATGAAAGTGTCTTGGTATGTTCTAGCTTATAGAACTATCTAGACATGAGTATGGATGTTGAACAAACGAGATGTTGTAGTGCTTAGCAAATTGTCAAGTCTCCTGGGATGTGTAACACATCTGGTTGTTGCCTTCGTGTGGTTTGACAGGCACATTTCAGGCTGAAGTTGACTGGCACGCTGAGTCCTAGCAATGTCTCTTTAGCTCAATATTCGGCACTACGTTATTTATATTGAATGGTGATTAGTTGTGATCATGGGGCACATTACGGCTTGAGTGGCTATAATGCGTGTATGGATCCCACTCTCCCAAAATCATGTGGTGATCACAAATGACTCCGGACAATATAATTTTCGGGTGCCCGACATAGTCCATATGAACTGGAGTAGGGTTATTACTCACTTTGAGGGTCTGAACTAGTATAAATCTTTGTCTTTTGTTTTCTTGATCGACTCTCATGTATATACTGGTTCCAACGATCCCCATACTCTACAAATACCTTAGTCAGCATACAAACTGATGACAAAAGGCTCACGAGGTAATAATAAATTACCACTTCAATTTCGATATAATAACTAGCTACATATACATAACATTTATTTTTTTCATAAATTGCAGTTGGATAGAAGATGAATGTATAAAAGTGATCGATCGAGCATTGTGTATAGAAGGGGCATTACCGATTTCATCAATGTTGTAGAGCAAGCGAAGAACATAACAAACAATGAATACACAACTTGTCCATGCATTGGTTGTAGGAAAGAGAAGATGTTTAACGATAGTGCCAGAATACACATGCATCTGATCTGTCGAGACTTTATAAAGGGTTACTCATGTTGGACCAAGCATGGAGAACAAGAGGTAGATAATTGTGGGGATGAAGTGGGTGGCGGTCTGAACGAGGAAGGAGATGAAGATGATATATTTGTTTAATCCACTTAGGGTGGTCATCGGGTGGATGTCGGTGATGAGACTCTTCATGCAATGTTGTGTGATGTTGAGTACCTAGCTTACAACGAGAGGGACTATGAGAAGTTTACCCGACTGGTGAGTGATTTCGAGACACCTTTGTATGCAGGATGTGCAGCAAATCACACGAAGTTATCTGCAACCTTAGATCTAATGAAGCTTAAGGCAAGTAATGGATGGACAGACAAAAGTTTCACACAACTCCTTGGATTATTGAATGACCTGCTTCCAGAGGAGAACAAGTTGCCCAAGACAATATACGATGCTAAACAAATGTTGTGCCGTTGTCGTTGGAGATCCAAAGGATTCACGCGTGTCCAAACGACTACATACTGTTCTACAAGGAATATGCCGACTTGGATACATGTCCTATTTGTAATGCTTCTCGATACAAGTGAAAGATCAATTGTGAAGAAGGAAAAAAGTCGAAGAGAGGTGGTCCCGCTAAGGTTTCTTGGTATCTCCCTATTGCCAATCATTTCAAACGAATATTTGCCAACCAAAAGGAAGCAGAGTTAGTTCATTGGCACACAATAGATCAAAAGATCGATGGTATGCCAAGACACCCTGCAGATTCGATGCAATGGAGGAATATCGATAGGGAATACCATGAGTCTGCAGCTGACCCAAGAAACTTGAGGATTTGCTTGCGTATGGATGGCCTGAATCCATTCGGAGATATGAGTAGTCGTCATAGAACTTAGCCAGTTCTTGTTGCAAACTATAACCTACCACCATGGTTGTTCTTCAAAAGGAAGTACATAATTTTGTGTTTCCTAATCCAAGGGCCGAAACAACCAGGCAATGATATTGATGTGTTCTTACAGCCTGTTATCGATGATCTGAAAATATTATGGAGAGATGGAGTAGAAACTTGGGATGCATACGGACGAGAGTACTTCAATCTGCATGTTCTATTATGCTACACTATCAACAACTATCCGATGCTTGGTAATCTATCGGGACAGACTATGAAAGGAAAGAAAGCTTGCTCGGACTTTAAGACTAGCACACATAGTGGGTGGCTAAAGCACTCACGTAAGATGGCATACATGGATCATAGAAGATGACTCCCTTTACGTCACAAGTACAGAAGAATGAAGAAAAGTTTCAATGGTAAGAGAGAGACCGAGTGCGTGGCAACGGATTTGAAAGGAGATGACGTGTATGAGATGGTGAAGAACGTAACCAATGAGTTTTGAAAGAAGTTGAAGAAAGTTGGCAAGACGAATGAAAAGAGTATGTGGAAAAACAAGTCTATATTCTGGCGGCTACCATAATGGAAAGATCTTCAGGTCCGTCATTGCATTGATTTGATGCACATGGAGAAGAAAATCTATGAGAGTTTAGCTGGGTTACTCCTTAATCCTGAGAAGACAAAGGACGGCTTGAATTCACATCGAATATTCAAAGCGAACTCGCTCCAGTTGCTGATCCGAGCACAGGCATAATATACCTCCCTCCAGCTTGCCACACTTTGTTGATGGATGTGAAGATTCTAATGTTGTCTTGCTTGAAGGATATTAATTCTCTCTGGATACTCGTCTAGGAGAAGTAAATTTGTTTCGACGGACAACCTGAAACTAATAGGAATGAAGTCCCACGATTGCCATGTCCTAATCATACAACTCCTACCAGTTGCTATTAGAAATATTTGCCAATTCGGTCCGAAACACAATTATGAGTCTGTGCGCTCTTTTCGAAGCCATTGAATACAAAGTTATTGATCCAGAAGGGCTTGACACCCTACAAGCAAATATTGTCGAAACGCTCTGTCATCTGAAGATGTATTTTTCTCCATCCTTCTTTGATAGTATAACTCGTCTCCCTGTCCATCTTGTGAAGCAAACAAAAGTATGTGGGCTCTAAGGGAGATGTACCCATTCGATAGATACATGGGAATTTTAAAGACATGTGTCCAGAATAGAACAAAACCAGAAGGGAGCATAATAGAAGGTGACACGATTGAGGAGGCTATTGAATTCTGCACAGATTACATGTCTAAGAATGTTCCAATTGGTATTCCAAGGGCAAGGCATGCAGGAAGGCTCTTCGGTGTAGGCACGATAGGGAGGAAAAGATGTGTCCCAGACCAACTCGCACATGCACAAGCATATTTCATTGTCCTCCAGCATATGGCCGAAGTTGCGCCCTATATCGAAGAACATTTGTTGAAGCTTCGAACAGAAAATATCGGCCAATCAGATGCTTGGATAAGCAAAGCACATAACTCTCATTTCAACGAATAGTTCAATCACCATATCAAATTGTCCAGTACTACGACAAGCGAAACGCTGTCATGTTTAGCGGCGGGACCACCATGGGATATTGACACATGGCAGGGGTATGACATCACGGGATACACATATTACACCGGCCATCAAGATTACAAGAGCATCGTACAAAATAGCACGGGCCATATTGAGGCATTCCAGGTTCAACTTAGTTCTAGTTCATACTATAGGCGCAAAGAGCAGATCTGGGAGCTGGACTATGTCAAGTTCAAAGTGTCACTATTTCGATGTCCCTGGGTAAATCTACATGGAGGAATGAAGGTCGACAAGCAAGGTTTCACAATGATTGATCTAGCTAAGGTGGGCTATGTGAATGAGCCATTCGTTCTCGCGAAACAAGTTGTTCAAGTGTTTTACATTAAGGACATCGCGAACAAAAAGCATCACGTAGTTGGGGTCGACGACGTCGTTGATGAGGATGGTTACAACCAACACCTTCATGTGACCGGGCACATTGAACAAGACAACCTTATGAGACAAGACAGAGCGTACATACGATTTGATCATGAGGAAGGGATCTTTATGTAATATATGCTTCATGAATTATTCTGGGCTAGTCAAAATATATGTAATTCACTTATGTCATACATTTGTTGCATTGAGGAAATAATTTTTGTGATTTTATTTATGAGTATTTGTGCTCTAGAAAATATTTGGAATATTTTTGTGATTTAGGAAAATTCTCTAGGAATATTTTTCATTTAGAAATTGTTTAGGACTTTTGTTGATTTTACTTAGGAATATTTTTTATTTTATTTAGGAATACTTTTGATTTTATTTTAAAAAACTGGTCAAAGGATGGTCAGAGTCATCAGTGACAGGCCGGAAAACACATCTCAAACGCCCGGCAGTTGCAGTCCATTACCGATGACTTTCATCTCAAACGAACCGCAGTTGTGGCCCGTCACCGATGACTTTCCCCAGAACTAGGGTAACCACTTCACTTCAACCGTACCACTACACTACACACTTCACACTTCACTTCACCACCGCCACCGACGACTTTCCCCAGAACTAGGGTAACCACTACACTTCACACTTCACACTTCACTTCACCACCGCCACCGACGACCCAAGTGCTTGTAACGTCCTGAAAATTCGACTGTCAAATGTGAAACCTTAAAATGCAAAATTTCGAAAACCTTTAAATCAATTTGCATCATGCCCATTTAATTGCTCGTTTATTCGAATCTTTAATTGCAGAGTTTAAATTTATCGAAATCTATTTAATTGCAAACCCTAAAAAGGATAATCGACTAAATGAACAATTAAGAAAAATATGTTAGAATAAAGTTTTGGACAAAATTATAGTAAAGAAAACATTCTACATAAATGTCATCCATTTACTTGGTAAATATAAATTTAAATAGGAAATGTTATATATATAAATATAAAATTATCTACACCTATGCATATATATATATATATATATATATATATATATATATATATATATACATACACAAATGTATATATTGTGTATGAATATAAAATTTGGTGACATAAAATATTGGGCCATTCTTTAGGGTATGGTGATATAAATTCAAATGGGTATTTTATATAAAAATATATATATAGAGAGAAGCATAAATATAAATCCTAGGTATATAAATATATAGACATACATATATACATATATATATAGTGTATATAAAAATAAATTATGAAAACATGGGAATTTTGAGTGAAACCTTTAGGAACAAGAAAAATATTGAACAACATTCACTTAGGTGAAATTACAAAATTTTGGATGAATTTTAAAATTAAAAATCACTCAAATCGGTAAAAATACAAAATCGAACTGTTCATAGGCCGCTAGCTGTTCGACCGAGGACCTAACCCGTCCCGTCGCCGCTGCCACCCTCTGCCATGCCTCGCGCCCCGTGCGCCGCGCCGTCCTGTCGCCGTGCCCCGTCACGTCGCCGCTGTACCGGGAGACCACGCAGGTACCTCTTTGCCGATTCGGCCGGGGGCGCAAGGTGAAATTCTTAGCCCTTGATCTCGGGGATCTCAGCGGGAAAAACGCGTGGACGCAGGCGATTTAGACAGGTTCGGGCCGCTAAGGAGCGTAATACCCTACTCCTGTGTTCTGGTAGATCTGAAAGTATGATGGAATCCAGAGAGAGTCCAGAGAGTCCCCGGAGAGTCTCCAGCCAGCCTCCCCTTTTCTTAGGCATGGGGCTCCTTTTATATGGCAAGGAGCTACCACATGGGACACGAGCTGCCTAAGAAAGAAAGTATTCTTTTACATTTAGGGCTATCCTATCGCCGGAAGCAGCCTCTGACAGACGTCGCAGCACGCCTTCGCTCGGTCAGTTGACCCTTCCCGGGGGACGCCCGTTTCATCCTTCATTAAATGGCGGGTGACTTCTGCGTCTCGCCTACACCGGAATCGGGAAAGCATCTGACCGGAAGTGACATACCAACTCCGGGAGTTGGCATACCAACTCCGGCTGAGAGACGAGAGACTGAGGGCTCTCATCATTCTGATGGGACGGGGCGTGGCGTGCTGCAGGCCGCCTGGCGCGCGCGCGGCGCACAGGCATCCTGGCACCACCTAACCCGCGATCTGACAGGTCTGTGACCGATCACTAACCGTGACCAGTCACGGACCGAATATGCACACGCCACGCCACATTAAATGTGGCGTAGTGTGCCCGTCTGGACCGCCATAAATGTGGATAGGTGGGCTCCGTCGAGCTCACCTAACCTGCGCTCGTGGCACCAAAGCTATAGGGGGTCGGGGCACCCCAGGCCTCGGGGCAGAAATGGGAGCGGCCCGACCCCAGGGGGAAACCGGGTGTGCAGCCGCCACGTGGATCCCTGTGGCTGCCCTTCCCTTTGGTCTCGATACCCCCGGTCCCATGTCACCAACAGAAGCCCCCGGCGTCACGCCCGGGGTGGCCACACTTGGGGGGGCACCCAGGCTTGACGTCACCACTCGGTCCTGGTGACAGGTGGGACCGGCCCCCAAAGGTGAGCTGGACTCCTACAGTCGTGAGCCACGCATATCGGCGAAGAATGCCAGTCGCCATTAATGAGCGGTCTCCTTGTAACCGCAACATTACTCGAGGCAGCGCGCGGATCGGGACACGTCGGTCCACTTCGCCTGGGGACGTAATGGTTGGCGCTTTTCGCTGTAACAGAGCACGATTAATGCGCGCACGATCTGCCCCTTCTCGTCCGCCACGGTCGCAAGACTGACGCGCGCGCCGTAAGCGGGCGAGTGGGGTGAGTGGAGGCACGGGCACGAGAAACGAGGGGGCAAGGAGATGGGCGCGGGAAACAAGGAGCCGAGCGCGGCGGAGGCAAGGGCATAAAGGGCGCCGAGGAAGGGATTCGTTTCCTTCCTCTCGCCACTTTTTCCTTGCCTTTGCCATCCGTGCTCTAGCTCTCTCGTTTCTCTCACCTTCCTCTCTCCACGCGCTCTCGTCCTCAAGCTCCCCCTCCGCCGGTGCCATGACGCGGAGCTCTGCGCCGCTCGACGGCAGCGTGCTGCCGCCTTCCCGCATCACCAGCGAGAGGCAGGCCTGGCTACCGCGCCGGTTCAAGCCGGAATCTCCCAACCGGGAGGTGGTCGCGCTGGGCGAGGGACGCCCGGCGCCGCACTACCCGGAGCGGTCCGTCTTCTTCCTCTCCTTCGCCATGGCAGGTTTGATCCCGCCGTTCTCCACATTCTTCATGGACGTTCTGGAGTTTTATGGCCTCCAGATGGCGCACCTCACCCCCAACGCGGTGATGACGCTGGCCATCTTCGCACACCTGTGTGAGATGTTCATTGCGGTGCGCCCATCCCTTCGGCTGTTTCAGTGGTTCTTCACCGTGCAGCCAGTATCGCCGCCGATGGTTCTACACCCCCCTCCCCGATGAAGCGCGCCTCCGTCTCCCGAGCCAGCCCCCAGTGCAGGCACCAAGCTGGCGGGCGACGGTGGATCTGGGGGATGACTATGACGCCGTCCTGGACCGCCTGGCGGGCCTGCGAACCCAGGGGCTCACGAGGGTCATGGTGTTCCACGATTATCTCTGCCGCCGGATTGCGCCGCTCTGGCGACGCGCCCGGGGCGCCTGGGAGTACGCCGGGACCAAAGACATCCTGAGGACCCACCAGAGGCGTAAGTGGGATTGGGACCCCGAGGACTTCAGGATGGTGGTCCAACGGGTGCTGAACCTTAGCTCCGTGGAGTCATCCCTCATCCCTCAGGGGATTCTCCCCCTCTGCAGTGACCCAGAGTGCGCCAACATTCTGGCCATCATGCAAGTGGTCGGGGCGTCGGGGGATCGGGCCCTCCGAGGCCATGATGGTGCGGGCTGCATCCGTAGAGGGGACCAATCTACCCTCAGAGGGGGTCATTCTTCTGGGCCCCGCGACGGGGGTTCGGGGGGTAGCCGCTCTGCCGATGCCAAGGGGAAGAGGAAGCAGGAGGCGACCCCTCCTCCATCTCCTCCTCGAGGGGGTGGGGCGGAGCACGTCAGCTACAGGCGCCCAGGGGACGCCGCACCGATGCCCCAGCTCGAGGGGGAGCGGAAGAAGAAGCGGCTCCGCAAGGTGGGGGAGACCGAACCGTGCATGGGGAGCCTCATCACGCCCCCAAAGTGGTCGTTCAGCCGGCCACCCCGCAGGTTCGACCTCTTACCCAAAGCGGCCACACTCTCATTCCAAAACCCCCCGGGCTTATTTTTACTTACCTCTTTCTGTTTCATATTTTTCTTCTGCCACGCGTCACTCCAAGGCCGGCTGGTCCGCGGGCAACGAGGCTGGGGAGGCGGCGACCGCAGAGGCTCAGAGACGGGAGGCCTACCTGCTGGAAGCCGCAGGCCGCCTACGGGTAGCTCAAGAGGCTGCTCGGGAGGCGGCCCGAGACCGCTAGGCCGAGGAGGCTGCTCGGGAGGCTGCCAGAGTCCGCCGGGCCGAGGAGGCGGCCCAGGAGGCAGAGGTGGCGCGCGCGCACGAGGCACCGGCGGCCGAGCCTACCACCCAGGTCCCCGACCCGATCGCGCTGGAGGCGGAGGTCGCCACCGAGGCGGCCCGTGATGACGCCGAGAGGGCGCACCTGGGGCCCGACGCCTCGGCGGCGCCGCGGGCGAGCCGGCCTCGAGAAAGGCCCCCGAGGCCAGCACACCGACCGGCGAGCCGAGCCGGGCTTCACCACCATAGGGGCGGCCTTCCCCCCTTTCCACCGCCACCCCGCTAATCACGGAGCCCCTTCTGCAGGCCTTGGCTATGGCCAATAGCACAGTGCTGGATGGGCTAAGCGCCCAAATACAGGCTCTGCAGGCAGAGCGGGCAGAAATCGACGTGGCGTGGAGGCCATAGTGGAGGCCGGCCGTAAGGCCACAGCCTGCACACCTCGCAGCTCGAGGCTCGCCGCAGGACCCTGGCGGAAATTGCCCGGGAAGTGGAGGAGGAGCGGGAGACCACCCTCATCTTGATGACCGGATAAGCCTCGGGCCACTTAGTGAACTTGTCAATTGCGACATACAAATACTCGAACCCGCCCGGGGCTTTCCTGAAGGGACCCAGGATATCCAGCCCCTAGACAGCAAACGGCCATGAAAGACGTATGGTCTGCAGGGCCTGAGCCGGCTGATGCGTTTGCCTGGCGTGAAACTGGCATGCCCTGCATCGTCGGACCAGGTCCGCTGCGTCATGGAGCGCCGTCAGCCAATAGAAACCCTGGCGAAAGGCCTTGCTGACCAAGGTGCGCGAGGCGGAGTAGGCTCCGCACTCGCCTTCATGGACATCGACAAGAAGCTCGATGCCTTGTTCCCGAGGAATGCACTTCAGGAGGACTCCGTTGGGCCCGCGCCGGTAGAGGGCCCCTTCCACCAGCACGTAGCGCTTGGAGATGCGATTGACGCGTTCACTCCCTTCGCGGTCCTCGGGTAGAGTCTGATCTTTGAGGAACGCCTAGATCTCAGCCATCTAGGCGATCAATCTTGGGGGGCCGGGCTCGGCCCCCCCGGGTCCCGAGGCCTGGACTCCGACGGGCCTCGGGGGCCGCACAGGCATGTCCGTCTCCCATTGGGGGTCAGGTCGCACCGACGGCTGGGCTACCCTTTCTTTAAAGGCGCCCGGTGGGGTCGGGGCTCGCGATGAAGCGAGCCTCGAGAGTTCGTTGGCGACCGCGTTACCCCGTCTGCGCACGTGCCGAAGTTCTAACCCGTCGAAATGGCGCTCCATACGCCGCACCTCGCGGACCTAGGCGTCCATCTGCGGGTCGGAGCACCGGTACTCCTTGGAGACCTAGTTAACAACCAACTAGGAGTTGCCTAGAACCAGGAGGCGGCGGATCCCCATTCCGGCCGCCACTCTAAGTCCCGCAAGGAGCCCCTCGTACTCCGCCATATTATTGGTTGCCCAAAAATCTAGGCGAACCAAATATCTAAGGACATCTCCACTCGGCGAGGTCAAGGTGACCCCCGCGCCGGCGCCCTGAAGGGCCAGGGAGCCATCGAACTGCATCACCCAATAGGTGGCGTGAGGCAGCTGCGAGGGGCTCATGTTGGCCTCGGGGATGGAGAGTCCGAGATCTGGCTCGGGAGGCGGGGTCCATTTCGCCATGAAGTCGGCGAGGGCCTGGCTCTTGATCGCGTGGCGAAGCGCAAGTCGAATTTGGAGAGTTCGATTGCCCATTTTACCACCCGTCCAGTACCCTCTCGGTTGCGTAGGATTTGGCCGAGGGGGTAGGACGTGACCACCCTGACCCGATGCACCTGGAAATAATGGCGCAGCTTCCTCGAGGCCATCAGAATTGCGTAGAGCATCTTCTGGGCCTGAGGGTATCGGGTCTTGGCGTCCTGCAGCGCCTCACTAACGAAGTAGACGGGCCGCTGCACCTTCCGGTGGGGCATGTCCTCTCCGTTGAGGGCACCGTTCCCGGGGCGCTCGTCATCCGAGGGGCCTTGCCGGGCCCACTCAGCTTCTGTGCCGGCGACCTCGGGGTCGGAGGGCGTCAGGCGCGGCCTTCCCGCAGTGGCCCTGGGGCCTTCCTGGGGGTCGGGGGCGTCCGGCGCCGTCGGACGAGCGGGCAGAGGGCCACATCCGGTCGTCAGGGGCCTTAGGCCACCGTCCGGCTCGGGGGCCTCTCCTCCCTTCTCTGTCCTGGGTCGGCTCGACACAGGGTGGGAGCGCACGGGGCGAGGGCTGTCCTTGTCGTGCTCCACAACCAACGCCGCGCTGGCTACTTGCGGGGTTGCCGCCAAGTAGAGTAGAAGTGGCTCATCGGGCTTCGGGGTGACCAGGATCGGGCAGGAACTGAGGTACACCTTCAACTGGGTGAGGGCCTGCTCAGCCTCCTCCGTCCAGGTAAATGGCCCGGAGCACTTAAGGAGCTTAAATAGGGGCAGCGCCTTCTCTCCCAGCCTCGATATGAATCGACTTAAGGCAGCCATGCATCCGGTGACGCATTGCACGTCCTTAAGCTTGCTGGGGGGGCGCATCCACTCTATAGCTCGTATCTTCTCGGGGTTGACTTCAATGCCTCGGGCAGAGATCAAGAACCCGAGAAGCTTGCCCGCAGGCACACCGAACACACACTTTTCGGGGTTCAGTTTTATGCGGGCGGAGCAGAGACTTTCGAAAGTCTCCGCTAAATCCGAGAGCAAGGTCTCTTGGTAGCGCATTTTCACAACCAAGTCATCGACGTAGGCCCCAACATTGCGTCCTATCTGACTACCCAAAGAAATACGAGTAGTACGCTGAAAAGTAGGACCTGCATTCTTGTTGAGGTTGGTGTAGTCGATGTACATCCAGAGCTTAACGTTCGCCTTGGGGACGACGACCGGGTTCACGAGCCACTCCAGATGGATGACCTCACGGATGAATCCAGCCTCCAAAAGCCGCGCCACCTCCTCGTGGATGAAGGCTTGGCGTTTCGGGGCCTGCCGCCGTACTTTCTGCCGGACGGGCCTTGCGTCCGGCCGCACGGCGAGACGATGCTCGTTCACCTCCCTGGGGACCCCGGGCATGTCCGCCGGTCTCCACGCAAAGACGTCGGCGTTTGCCCGCAGGAAGGAGACGAGCGCGTCTTCCTATTTGTCGTCCAAGAGACCACCAATCTGGGTGGTCTTGGATGGGTCGTCGCCCAGGGCGACCTCCTTCATCGGGACCTCGTCACCCGAGGCCATCCGCTGCCTCGAGGCGGGCGAGGTGGAGGCGCCGGGTCTCTCGTCACCGCCCGTGGGCTTGGACACCGCGGCGAGGCGGTCCACGCGCTGCTCCATACAGGCAAGCACGACTTTGAGGTCGCCGTGGACGGTGATGGGGCCACTTGGGCCCGGCATCTTCATCTGGAGGTAGGCATGGTGGGTGGCCGCCATGAACTTCACCAACGTGGGTCTTCCCAGGACCGCGTTGTAGGGCAGATTGAGGTCCGCCACATCGAAGTCCACCCGCTCGGTGCGGAAGTTGGCGGGGCCACCGAAGGTGACTGGGAGGTCGATGTGACCTAGCGGCCAGGTGTGCCCCAGCGTCACGCCAACGATTGACTGGGACGGCCGGAGCTCCATGCCCGGGGCCTTGATGGCATCAAAAGCTGCGGGGGAGAGGATGTTGAGAGCTGCGCCACTGTCTATCAGGACACACCCTAACTTCACGTTGCAGACGGTGGGGGAGACCACCATCGTGATCTGTCCTCCCCGGGCAATGCATGGCAGGTGGTCGGTTCGGTCAAAGGTAAGGGTGACCTCCGACCAACGCGCCCGCCGCGTCGCCTCATGGGTGGGGATTGCGGCCAAAAGCTCTCGCTTCATGG
Organism: Oryza officinalis; assembly: GCA_008326285.1. NCBI lineage: Eukaryota > Viridiplantae > Streptophyta > Magnoliopsida > Poales > Poaceae > Oryza > Oryza officinalis. The sequence goes on along the minus strand of BDMV01000011.1, from coordinate 19,220,496 downwards.
CCTTGAGGCTTCGGCGAGAAGCGTGAGCGCACGCTCCCCCATCGATGGTGGCGACGGTGGCCTCGGGCTACTGAAAGCCCAGGTCATCATCGCCATCGTCGACGTCCTCAGCGGGGGCCTTCTGCTTGGCCTCACTTCGCCGGTTGCCGGTGGAAGTCGCCGGGGCCTTGCCCTCACGGCGTTCCTGCCTCCTCTCCTCCTCCCACTTCCTCGTTCGCTCAGCCAAGCTTTTGACTGCGCGGCAGTCGGCGAGGTCGTGGAGGGAGGTGTTGTGCACAGTGCACCACCTGCCGGCCGGGTGCTCTCTGCCGGGAGCGCCGGCCTCCTTCTTTTTGTCGCCCACGGGCCTCCCCTTTCGGGGGGGCCCGCGAAGCGCCCTCGGTGGCGAGGACATGACCCTCGTCGTCGGAACGGGCCGACCTTTTGTTCCTCCTCCTGTCCCGCCGCCCTGAACGAGCGGCGGACTTGGGGGCAGCCGGAGCCGCCGCTCTTGAGCCGGAGGAGTTCCAGGTCCAGGCCTCCTCCTTGCGAGCCACATGGTCCACGAGCTCGAAGAGCTGTGCGGTGGTCTGGGGCTCCTTGGAGGTGATCTTTTCCAGCATGCGGTTGTGCCGCACGCCCCCCCTGAATGCGTAGATAACCACATGTGCAGGGATGCAAGGTATGGTGTTGCGGACTTGACAGAACCGCTGAATGTACGAGCGGAGAGACTCATTGTCCCTCCGCTGTACCGCGTGCAAGTCCACCTCTTCTCCTGGGCGCGGATATGTGCCTTGGAAGTTCGTAGTGAACTGCTGGCACAATTCCTCCCAGGAGTGGACTGACGCGGGTGGCAGGTTCATTAGCCAACCCCGCGCCTGGCCCTTCAGGGCCATGGGGAAGAAGTTCGCCATGACCCTGTCATCACCCCCCGCGGCTTCTATTCCAGTCGTGTAGATCTGGAGAAACTCAGCGGGGTTGACTCTCCCGTCATATTTTTCGGTGATGGTGGGCCGGAACCTCGGGGGCCAACAGACATTCCGAAGGCTCGCCACGAAGGCTCGACAGCCGGCACCACCAACCAGGGACACGGGGGGCCGGCCCCCGTGACCGGAACGGAGCAGCGCCCCAGAGGAGGAGGCGCCTTCCGTTGCATCGGCGGCGCGACGAGTGTCGTGCCGGCGCTCGATATCGAGCCAGGCGTCTGGCCCCCCATGCATATTCCCATGAGTCGGAGGCGTTGACGTGGGAAGCGCGGACGACCGGCGGGTGTCGGCCGTCGCCCGTCGTGCCATCCGCCTCAACGACGTAGAGCCGGCGATGGCAGCGCCAGAGGTCAGAAGGCCGTAGGTTCGACCCCTACCTGGCGCGCCAGATGACAGAGCTTGAAACTCCTCACCGGGAGACCGCGCAGGTCCCCCTTTGCCGGTTCGGCCGGGGGCGCAAGGTGAAATTCTTAGCCCCTGATCTATGGGATCTCAGCGGGAAAAACGCGTGGACGCAGGCGATTTAGACAGGTTCAGGCCGCTAAGATGCGTACTACCCTACTCCTGTGTTCTGGTAGATCTGAGAGTATGATGGAATCCAGAGAGAGTCCAGAGAGTCCCCGGAGAGTCTGTAGCCAGCCTCCCCTTTTCTTAGGCCTGGGCCTCCTTTTATATGGCAAGGGGCTACCACATGGGCCAAGAGCTGCCTAAGAAAGAAAGTATTCTTTTACATTTAGGGCTATCCTATCACCGGAAGCAGCCTCTGACAGACGTCGCAGCACGCCTTCGCTCGGTCAGTCGACCCTTCCCGGGGGACGCCCGTTTCAACCTTCATTAAATGGCGGGTGACTTCTGCGTCTTGCCTGCGCCGGAATCGGGAAAGCATCTGACCGGAGCTGATATACCAACTCCGACTGAGAGACGAGAGACTGAGGGCTCTCTTCATTCTGATGGGATGGGGCATGGCGTGTAGTAGACCGCCTGGCGCGCGCGCGACGCACAGGCATCCTGGCACCACCTAACCCGCGGCGCACATCCTGGCACCACCTCACCATGACCGGTGACGGACCGGATATGCACGCGCCACGCCGCATTAAATGCGGTGCAGTGCGCCCGTCTGGACCGCCATAAATGTGCTTAGGTGGGCTCTGTCGAGCTCACCTAACCTGCGCTCATGGCACCAAAGCCACAGGGGGTCGGGGCGTCCCAGGCCTTAGGGCAGAAATGGGAGCGGCCCGACCCCGGGGGGAGACCGGGAGGGCAGCCGCCACGTCACCCTCGGGCCCGACCCCCCTGGGGGAACGGGCCACGTGGATCCCTGTGGCCGCCCTTCCCTTTGGTCTCGATACCCCCGGTCCCATGTCACCGACACCCCCAATTTCCCCTCTTTCCTCCTCTCCCCGCAGAGCCGGTCGCCGCCGCTGCCTTGTGTCGCCGCCGCTGCCTTGCGCCGCCGCCGCCGCCACATCTTGGCTAGAGTTTGAATTCTTAAACTGATTGGGATGGGCATGCATAATGACTTTTATGTGCTGGTGGTTCAACATCTCGGAAGGTGAGAAGGGGTAGGCCCCAGAAAACCATGACGACACAATGGCGGGAAGCTATCCTTGGGATCACAATGGATGGTGGACAGAACCATCGTTGATTAATGAACTATGGTATTAAAACTTGATCAGTCTATGTTAGGTCTTAGGCTTGTGAAAGGAATTGCAAAACTAGCTTTAAGCAAAAGAACCACAGCCGTTCCTTGATTATCCCCTATCATATGCATTGTTACTGTGGTGGCTTGCTGAGTACGGTTGTTACTCACCCTTGCTATATGCAAAACATTCAGATGTGGGCGATGAAGTCCCCAAGACCCGTATGAGTACTACCAGGAGGGTACGGAAGACGATGGTGGTTAGTAGGTCTTAAACTTGGTCGTTGCCTGTGGCAATGACGTGCCGCTACCTTATCTACATTCTGCTTTTGCTTGTATTCCGGACCGTTTGGTCCCCTGTTCTAGACTATTTGCCTTCAGGCCTATTATTGTAATATTTTGCGTAAGACGATTGGTGTATGAACTCTTGACGACTCGGTAATGTAATCGTGGGTACCTGACTACTTGATCCATGATATTGGTAGTATGAACACTAGTGATTCCTGTTACAAAAAGGGGGTCCACAGTGCCTCGACCTCCACCACCACCACCGCCACCGAGCCGACGACTCGGCACGTCGGGCCTCTACCCGCCTCCGAGCTGATGACCCCTCGCAACCATCACTGCCGCAGAGCTAACAACCCCGCACGCCTGGCCTCCACCACCACCGCCGCCAAGCCGACGACCCCACAGCGGCCACCACCGCCGCCGCCTAGCCGACAACCCCATGGCGGCCACCACCGTCGCCCGGCCTCCACCACCACCACCGCCGAGCCGACGACCCTATCACCACCACCACGCCTGGCGTCGAGCGGATGAAAACACTGCCACCGCCGCCGCCGATTTGCATTCTAGCCATGTCAGTGTTTGCATTTTTCGGAGATAATATGTGACTTAGGACTAATTATGTGATTTAGGAAAATATATATGCTTGAAGAATATTTATATCCTATAGGAAAATAAAAATGTGGTTTAGGAGAACATATTTGTCATTTATGATTATGTATGTGCTTTACGAATATAAATATGCTTTACGAAATTTTATGTAAATGTTTATTTGTTTATATTTATTCTTTAAATAGCAAAACATTACCATTCAACATGTTCGATCAACCCCATCCCTGTCGGCCACAACCTCAACAACCACCTCTACCCACAACCCCAGATCATCGAACAAACTTCCTGACATGAAGTTAACCATCACGGAGGCCGATGCGAGGAGAAACCCGGTAGCACCTCGCTCTATCATCAAACGGAATAGTAGCTCATGTGGAATTTTGGGGAGGGGATTCTTCAATGTCCTGCTCAAAGATGTTGACCAACTGACGGAAGCAGAGAAGACAGATGCTTGGAACAAGTTCATGCAGTGCTTTGACTACCCAAAAGATGATGAAGAATTGTTGAAGCGTCAGGCCCTCAAAAAAATGGGTACGGCTTGGAAGAATCTTAAGACGACACTCGTTAATCAATACGTACTCAACCCGTATCGCCCAACACTGTTCCATAAATACCCTTGGATCATCCCGGAAGTATGGGATGAGTTTGTGGCTTTGAAGACAACTCCAAAGTTGCAGGCAACAAGCGAGGTGCACAAGCAGCTTCAAGCTAGAAATGAACACCCACACCGGCTAGGCACTGGTGGGTACAGCAAGAAGAAACAGGCATGGCAAAGGGAGGACAAGGCTACAATACAAACTAACACACCACCCCCATTTGTTGACATTCCAGAAGAGAGGGCAAAGAATTGAGCTAAGGCTTGGGCTGTAAAAAACAACGATGGGACCATTACCTTCCGAAACCCAGCATTGTGAGCTCTCGTCCTAATTTCCTTTCTATTTTGAATATTATCGAGCTTGCGCATGCTCTAACACTTATACATGTGTTTTGTAGCTTGCTTTAATTGCCCAATGATCAGAAAGCGAAGTTTGAGTTGCTAAGGCATGAGGACGACATTCTCACAAAGGCGCTAGGAAACCTTGAACACGGTGGCCAGACTAGAGGGTTAGGAAGCAATGTCCCCTGGAACATTGGGCTGGCCAAGTACAACGCACAGTATATGAAGCGAAAACTAACCAAAGAACATAAACAGGTCCATCATAGAGAACAAATTGTAAGAGAAGGTGGTAACTTAGCCAAGAATTCAACAAAAAAAAAACAAGGAATTGAGGCTAGGATCAGGGAAGAGCTGATGTCGAAGAAGAACACAGACCCCGTACGGCCAGATGAAGTGCAAGTGAGGGTCCTGCAGCGGCAAAGTAGTTGCGCATCAATTGGGCTTCCTGAACAACATCCACTTGTCCTTGCCGCAGTCAACCATGTAAATGTAAGCCATCATAGTAGGTATTGTTGTCACCAATATGGTCATACAACCTTTTCTAATATCTTTTGTGAATTGTATGCAGGGCGTAGCCCAGTGCAGCCTACAAGTCAGGGTACTACCAACATTCTGTTGTGATGTTGATGAGGGCTGACCATACAAGCCTAGTCCTAAAAACAAGAGTGTAAGGCACAGATTTGGTGGCTGGACATGCCAAAGTACAAGTTGACATGGTCAAGGACAATTGCATGAACTGGCAACTTCCTATTCCACCAAATAATGAGATAATGACACTCGGTAATGCACGTGACACCTTTATCCAACAGCCAAAAGACCTCATCATCATCAAGATTACTCCGAGGTCAAATTTATCGGTAGCCCCAACTCGCCAAGATTCGTCAGCTAAAGTTCCTTCACCTCCTCTGGCCATCGAAGCTCCTTTTGAGTGCCACGTTACGGATTTCGGTGAAATGGACGTAGATCGCCCTATTTCGCATAAAACCAAGGCCATTTCATCTCCAACGATTGTGCATAGCATGTTGCATCATGCAAGAGAAAAAGGAAAGGGCAAAAGAAAGGCACAAGAGTCATCATTACCTCCCAAATGGCTAGATCTACATAAAGACGTCTACGTGGCTCCGAAATCGCAAGCTCAACACACATTCCAGCTAGGGATGCCATTGGTTGTAGACCATGAGTAAGCCAGAATGGGTACTGCTTGCCGTGAGCTGCATCAATACTACATGGAGAAATCAAACTCCAAGACAAAGATGAAGGACACTTCCATAATAGGTTACCATGACCAAGAACAATTCCTGGGCCACAAAATTATTTCATAGTGGGTTTCTCGGATCTTTTTGACCTCTACAGGCTACGAGTGGTGGACATCGGCTTGTTAAAGCGCTATTCATTGTAAGTACTAATAACACCAAACTTAAGTACTATTAATCCATGTAGAATGCTTCTAATTGACCACAAATATGAACCTCGAAGGATATGTTGAAGGGAGGCATGGACGAACAGGAACTAAGTGGGATTCCTAGATCCATGTCAAGTAAATGAGACGCAACTGTAGTCTGACTTGGATCAGGTCATTGATTACTTTTATGAAAGCTTAAGGGCTCATCAGGACAAAGATTTCATCGTATTAGCACACAATCAACAGTGAGTACGCTATGCTCCTAATAATTATATGTACTATACATGTGTGGTTTTTAACTTTCACTATATATATCAACATTGCAGGTTCCATTGAATTCTATTGTGCATAGTCCCAAAATGGAGTAGGATGTTCAAAAACTTTAGAATAAGTAACAAGTATGACTTTACCTCTCTCAAGGAGGCTTTGAATGCAGCGTAGGCCAAATACATGCAGAAATGGGGTAGGCATAGGGAAGGTAAACCCGACCTCTATCACCATGACAATTCAAATATAAACAACAATCCGATGAAACCTGAGGATTTCACGTATGTCATAACATGAAGGTTCTCACTAGATAGTTGACCTTCTTGGATCCTGAGGTTCATGGATATATAAATTTGACCAAAATATATTAAATTAAAATTGGTTTGCCTTTGATATGTACTAATTTCACGCTCTCTTTCAAAATGTTATTTTGAACATTTCAAAGCACAACTTCACAGACATTAGAGAAGAATTGGCTGCCTTCGTTTTACACGAAGTTGTATCTTCAAAGGGCACCTACCGTAGTAGATGACTTATCGCACAACAATTATCCATATAAGTGTGAAAAAGATAATTAAGCAACTTTTTTTAGTTGGAAAACATTTTTTACTTGTTTATGTTTATTTATGTACGCTTGTTAACATTTCTAATATTAAGTAATATATTCATCACTTCTTGCAAATTGTAACTTGTTTCACAGGTTGTGATCACTGATTCTCATTTGAAGATGCCCCAACAATTTGGTAAGGAAAAAAGGTAGATTTGTGTATGCGACACTTGAAAATTTGTTGGGTTGAATGTGAAATATGTATGTGACTATATCAAATGTGAATTATCTATGTTGAATGTTGTGAAATGTGAGATGTGAATGCTGTGAAATGTGAGATATAAATTCTGGGGTTGATTCTGGGTTGCTAGGGCTGGGATTATTTTACAGGGGGCGTGGCTAGCCAATAAAACATATTTGTTTTCTTGGTGAAAAACCTCATCGGTGTCGAGCCGCAAAAAAATGTTGTCACCGACCGTATACATCTTTATCAGGTGATATTGCCAATTCGTCACCGATCATCAGTGACGGGCTCTAAAAGATTTCGACAAAGATGTAGGCAGCAACATCTTTGTCGAGTGACAATTGAAGCATGTCACCGATGGCATATCCATGACGGCTCTAAAAGATTCCGTCATAGGGGACAGACCCGTCACCGATGATTTGTCCGTGACGGGTCAGAAAACCAATCGGTGAAGGGTGGGAGTTGGGGCCGTCAAAGATGTGATGGCTGGTCGCTCGACCTAGATGAGATTTCACATCACTGACCAATAATTGATGACCAAACACTTTTTTTGTGACATAGAGGAGGTTTTCGGACTATTAAGAATGACCACTTGTGTAGCAGAGCATGCGTGTGCACGTTCCCTTGCTCAATCCCTCCAACAAGCAGGCCTCACCCATAAAACTTCCATCGAAGTATGACGCGTGGACCTTGCCTGTTAGTCCAAAAAAAATACTTCATTCCAAATATTTCAGAAAACTTTTCCAGAAAATTCTTTCAGCGTTTCCACTAAATTTCCATCTTCCGAGAGCACTATTAACGTGAACCACAACTCTGTTTCTTCCAATATCAATCTCATTCAAATATTAATACTTTTATTTCATAAATTCCGGTGAAAACATCCTAAAATATTCCGCCTCCTGTTTATTCTAAATTTCCAGTAAAATTCAATATTCCATTAGTCATTTTTCCCACATCTGAACTCCATTTCTTCCCAGGATATCCCAGTTGGCTGTGTTCGTCGTCATTGTTCCAACTATCTGAAGGACCGGAGTTGGCGCCGCTGATCATCATCATCACCACCGTTGTTACCGATGGCCGCTCTCATTGTTGGCCCTGCCGAGCAGGCCCCAACCATCAATCTTTGCTCGCCCTGATATCCTATCATGAATGACATAGCCAAGTCGACCCGCGATAGCATGGGCCTCGCCTCCTGTAAAATGGAATTCATCCCAGCTGTTTAGTCTTCTTTACACATTACCAAAGTCCAAGTAGCGTCATGCTATGCTTCAGCTTCTTCTCAGCTTCGATCTAGTGCTTTTCTGTCACCACGATATGATGTCCACGCTGCGTGGCACCATCTCGCCCACGACCTAGTCACGCCAGCCTCCTAGAACCCAAAAGCAATCAAGTATCGTCCATCCTCACAAATAAATCTTGGTCATCCACGTAATCAATCCACAACTCTTCTTTTTAAACCCATTCACTGTTGATCATCCTACCCACGGGTGGATCTTGCTCGTTAGTCCACCGAAAATAATTATTTTGTTTCATAAATTCAAAAGAATATTTTCTAATTATTTACATTTCTTCATTCAGGGTTTTCCAATAATTCAATCTTAATAGTTATATCTCCTCCATTCAAACTGCACATCGACTTGTTCTTTTTTCCTAAATTTTTCTAAAATTGAGCTCTATGTTCTGGTTTAATTGGTTATTCTATTTGTTGTATTTTTGCTGCTTTTTATTTTTGTTTATTTGTTTTCTCTCTTTGCTATCACATAGACGCCGTTACCAAGGAAGTTGCCAAAGCAGGTGAAGGTTTCGGCTGAAGATCCAGTGGGTGAAGGTATGTGTACCCTTGAACATGTTAAACATAGTTTGCAAATTATTTTGTATTTAAATTATATGAATTGTTTTGTTTTATAAATTATCATTATGGATAGTTATGACCTACTTGTTAATTATTTTATGGCTTGATATTGTTGATTACCCTTAATTATTTGTCGCCCTTGTCTGGATGTGAGTCAAACATGGGGTATTGTCTCATGGTACAGTAGACATGCTTAGCCCTGCTCACACATATTTTACAAGAAAAATATAATATTGACTAATGATTCACTCATCACTATTTTTATAAAACTGTGTGGCTGTGTGCCGTCGATTTTGTGGCATGTGTTGCACCTTGTAGTAATCAACTGGTGAGAAATGTTTTAGACTGGGACGATGGTGGATCTGTGTAAACATGGAGGTCAGCCATCGGTGTGCGTGCTTACCATTGACCCGTGTGGTCGATTGATCTCTGAGCTCCCTTTTTGCTGTGTGCTTGAGGTCCTTAGACTAGGCAAGTCGCCCTAGTCAATTAAGGACTTCACTTCGTGCGCCATTGATCTAAGCATTACCGTGCAACCACATGTCCTCGTGGGAATGACCTAGCTTAGTAGACTACTTAGCTCTGGCATTGGCGGCTTAGGTGGTTATATCATAGGATTTCAGTTTGTACCATGGGACCTTTCGCCTGGGTGGTGAAGGGATGTCACGCCCAGAAATTCACTACCAGAATTTCCAAAGCAAAATTGTGTATTAAAATCCCTGTCCAGGACCAGCCAGGGTACACAAATGACAAAGTTGCCATACAGATCCACGTCTTACAAAACAATAAAAATCTCCTACAAAACTGCAGCGGAAAAAAGAAACAAACTATTCTAATAAACTGAACACTCGCAACGTACCGACTCCACTCCACAAGCACTCCTCAACGGTAGCAACAAGCATACTCCACTGAAAAATCTTCCTCTGAAACATACTCCAACTCTGGTGTGGGGAAAATAAAGCAAGATTGAGTACTACCCACTGTACTCAATAAGTCATACCAGAAAGGAAAATAATGATGCAAGTAATAACAAAGGAGAGATGCAATGGCTATTTTGCATAAAATACGCATTTAAAAACAATAGTTGAAAGCAGTAAAATAGTTGAATTAATTAATCATAATTACACCATCACTGTCCAACGCTACACCACGTTGCGACAGGCCCAAACCACCATCTGAACTACACCAGTTCCATTAAATCAAATTATTAGAAAATTCAACTAATCACGGTGAATCTAGTTGATCGCCCATAACCGCGGGCACGGCTATTCGAATAGTTTTACTCTGATCAGAGGTGTACAACTGTACCCACAAGACACAATCCTACAACACGTTACCGTGCGCCAACATACCACCACGGTACACCGGAAAAGGAGCTGTGACAGGACCCTTCGCATAACCCTTCCTAACCAATTGCACCACACCTCTGGTTTCGCCCCCGCTCCCTTTCCCGGCAGCGGGCAGCCCCCCCTCGTGCCTTGGTGAATCCGGCAGCCGGTCAACCGGTATATCCCCGGCCGAACCAACTCCATCACGCCCACCCTTTCTGGGGAACGTCGGCTAGGAAAAAGCTATACTCCAAATCCAGCCATTACCCACGCTGGCTTGTGAAAAGTACGGTAATTCTTCCAGGGTTTCCCGCGAACCGGTCCTTAATTGTCATGAGCACGACCATCAAAACCATGTGCTCACAACCCACCATTAATCAAGATTTTAGTTGAAATAATTATTAAATCGCCCACGATTAACCATCGTGAACCATCATGAATTAACCATCACTAAATATTAATGAAGCTTTAATTATCCCAATTGTGAGCTAATGTTTCTGAGCATGACTAAGCAAGTTCTATTGTAGCAACTACTCAAATTATTTCCCAAGCTATCAAAGGAATAAGGTAATTGCAATATAAGGCTGAGTACAATAGGTAAACTATCCCATAGATGACATTATAAAACAATGCAGTATTTAGAGAAAAATAAGACTGTTTCGCAATTTAGGTACAACGTGATCAAATGAATAAGTATGACTTGCCTTGCTCTTGTGCTGGGTCGACCTCGGCAACGACTTCGAAGTAAACGGAAGCGTCGGAATTACCGGAATCTACGCGACAAACAAAGCAAACAACAATACATGCTATAAGTCTACTAAAACAGAGAACAAAACTATTTTTAATGGATTCTAGACATTTTTATGAATTTTTTGAGACTTGAACGGACTAAAATGGAGTCCGGATGAATTAGTTATGAATTTTTGAAGTTATTTGTGTTTTTACTACAAACAGAAAAATCCTTAATTATTTATTGCGCAATAAACCCTTAGGGCTGACGTCATGCTGACGTCACGGTTAGGGCTGACGTCAGCGGCTAGGGCTGACGTCAGCCGCGGCGGCGGCGGCTGCGCACCACGTGGCGCACACGTGGCGCCGACGCGGCAGCCACGCGGCGGGGCGGCGCGGGGGATGCGGCGGCCACGCGGGCGAGCGCGGACGGCCCAGATCGGCCCGGGCGGCCGATCGGGCGGCTGAGGCGCGCGGGCGGCCGAGCGGCCGGGCTCGGGCTCGACCGAGCCGGCCATGGCGCGCAGTGGCGCTAGGGTTTGCGCGGCGCGGCCCTAGAGACGGCGGAGCGACGGCTCGCGGGCGGCGGCGAAGCGGCGCGACGGCCACGCGGGGTGGCAACCGAGCGTGGGAGCGGGCACGCGCACGGCGGCGCCGGAGAGGGGAAAAGGGGCGGCGGCGGTGGTGCTTACCGGCGGCGAAAGACGGCGGCAGCACGGGTTTAGGGTTTTGGGGAGAGGCGGCGGCGCTCGGGAAACGGGAGAGAGGTCGCGGCGCGGGGAAATAAATAGGGAGGGGCTAGGGCACGGGCGGCGGCGGTTGCAGAGTCCCCGCGAAACACGGCGGCTCGGGCGGGTGGCGGCGCCGGCCAAGTCGGAGACGACTCGGGCGCGGGCCCGCGCGTCAGCGGGTGAGCGGCGCGGGGGACGCGCGGCGGACTTCCGGGCGGCTCGGGCCGCGGCCTCGGGCCGGCCCGGGGAGGAGGAGGGGCGCGGGAAGGCGGCGACGGCCTTGGGCCGCCTTAGGTCAAGGAGGGGGAGGGCGAGCGGCGGCCGAGCGGGCGGCTTGGGCCGGCCCGGGAGGAAACAAGGATGGGCCACCGGCCCAAAAAGGAAAAAGGAAGAGAAAAAGAAGAAGAATTTTCCCAGGGATTTATTTATTGCGCTTGAGGGTTTTTAATTGGTTAAAATTATTTTTAGGGCTCTGAAAATTCCACTAAAAATCCTGTTAATGTATTTTGACATGGGGAACTCAAGAAAAATTCCACCTTGCCATTTTCACTTCTTTTATGCATTATTTAATTGGGTTTTTCTCCAGATTTAATTAAACAATTTCTCAGATAAATTATTAAATTTGATTTTTACGATTTGGGAGAACTTCAGGGTGTGACAAACCTACCCCCCTTAAACGGAATCTCGACCCCGAGATTCGGAGGTGCTGGCGAAGAGGTGCGAGTGGGCAGCCTTCAATTCATCCTCTCTTTCCCATGTAGCTTCTTCCTCGGAATGATGGCTCCACTGAACTCTGCAGAACTTGGTAACCTTGTTTCTGGTCCTCCTCTCTTTGGTTTCGAGAATACGAATCGGCTTCTCCACATAAGTCAAGTCCTCTTGAACCTCAATTTGATCGGGACTTGCCTGTTCTTCCGGTACTCTCAAGCATTTCTTCAATTGCGAGACGTGAAACACATCGTGAATACCAGCCATGTTGGGTGGAAGCTCAAGCTGGTAAGCAACTTCTCCTCGACGCTCGCGGATCTTGTATGGTCCCAAAATGCGTGGTGCCAATTTGCCTTTAGTTTGAAAGCGGTGTACTCCTCGAAGCGGTGTGACACGAAGGTACACGTAGTCCCCTGTTTCGAAAGTTAACTCCCTCCGATGATTTTCGGCATAGCTTTTCTGCCGCGACTGCGTAATTCTCAACCTTTCTCTGACTGTTCTGACCTTTTCTTCCGCATCGCTCAAGACTTCAGTCCCAAATAGTTGTCGTTCTCCGGTCTGATCCCAAAAGAGCGGGGTACGGCACTTCCTGCCATACAACGCCTCAAATGGTGCCATCTGCAAGCTGGCTTGATAACTGTTGTTGTAGGAGAACTCAGCATATGGCAAACTCTTATCCCATGCTCCTCCAAAATCGAGCGCACAGGCTCTGAGCATATCCTCAAGTATCTGGTTCACTCGCTCAGTCTGGCCATCGGTTTGCGGATGGTAAGCCGTGCTAAAGTTCAAATGGGTTCCCAATTCTTCTTGTAATTTCTGCCAGAACTTTGAGGTGAACTGGCTTCCTCGATCCGATACGATCTTCTTAGGCACTCCGTGTAAACACATGATTCTTGCGAGGTAGAGTTCTGCTAGCTTCTTTCCAGAGTAGGTAGTATGCACAGGAATGAAGTGAGCCACCTTCGTGAGTCGATCCACGATGACCCAGATAGAATCATGTCCAGACGACGTTCTCGGCAAACCTGTGTTGAAATCCATTCCAATTTCTTCCCATTTCCATTTCGGAATTTGGAGAGGCTGTAACAGTCCTGCAGGCCTTTGATGCTCTGCCTTGACTCGCTGGCACACGTCACAGAGTGCGACGAATTCAGCTATTTCTCTTCTCATGCTAACCCACCAGAACTTCTCTTTAAGGTCTTGGTACATCTTGGTACTGCCAGGATGAATTGAATACTGAGTTTGATGGGCTTCCGTGAGTATTAACTCCTTCAACTCTTTGTCTTCTGGGACGCACAGTCTTTCTCCCATCCATATCGTGCCATGCTCATCTTCGGAGAAATCTCGGGCCTTTCCAACCCTCATGTTTTTCTTGAGCTCTGCTATCTCCGGATCTTTAGCTTGAGCTGCTCGGACCTGCTCCACGAGCGTTGGTCGTGCTTCTAGAGCGGATGCAAACCCATGTTCAACAATACCGAGGTTCAGCCGTTCGAAGTCTTGTTGCAACTGGCTGCTCATCTCTTCCATACAGGTGGAACTGCAGTAGCTCTTCCGGCTTAAAGCATCTGCCACTACATTAGCTTTACCGGGATGGTAGTGGATTCCCAGATCATAGTCTTTAATCAATTCCAACCATCTTCGCTG